>JANTCA010002445.1:0-11336 GCA_024741275.1 Chironex yamaguchii | reverse complement strand
AGAGAGAGAGAGAGAGTGAGAGAGAGAGAGAGAGAGAGAGAGAGACAGAGATAGAGAGAGAGAGAGAGTATCTCAAGAGACAAGTGCTTAGATATATTTTTCAAGAGCGGAGCATTATCACAATAGCTGCACGAAGTGGAACGGAATTTGCCCGCAGACTGTATACCTGCACTAATTCTAGAAACTGTCAGTTATGTACGACTTTACGTGGAGTTAGATGCCCTCTAGAGCATATCTAAGAATCTTCGTGTGCTTTGTTTTCCCTTATTCAAGTAGTGCCAGTACAGGGTGCTCTGCTCCTTTTAAGATTGATCAAAGTCGTTCATGATCATGATTTAGTATGTGATTAGCGAAAATTCATAAGAATAGGCACTGAATGTGAATATGAAAATAAATACAAATTTCGAATTGTAGAACCAAGTACAAGGGCCATTCGTATGTTTCCATACCGGCTACTCAGGCTGAAGTAAAATTTAGTTCTTAAAAATCACTTTAATGCAGACTCCAAATATGTAAATCGTTATAAGTCATTCTCGTTCTTTCAATCAAGTTCTGACGCTGCCCATTTTCATTCCTTGTGGACAGGTTTCTTGCAGTTGTTTTTTGTCATTCAAGGAAACAAAACACGTTATGATGGATAATCCATTTCTGATGCTTTAGCGTCAGTCTTAAATAGAAAAAAACTAGCCAATCACATCCCTTGCTTATCTTAACTATTGGGACACTTAAGAATGCCATTCCATTGTTTAAGCATTCCAAAAAGTAGGAAATGAAAGGGATTATTAAAGTAAGGTGTTCAAACTTTTGAGAAAAATATCAAACTTTGACAAAAATGATGATTAAAGATGGGAAGGTGGTAATTGAGCGAAGTGTCTGGAACTTGTCTTACCTTGTCTTACATTAGTATGAGACTTTCTTTTAGCTCAAAATGCGGATAGAAATTACTTAATAGTCGACATGGGTTTGTTTTCCACGGTAAGTTGATAATCAGCACCAATTAATGTAAATTTTGCGTTTGTGTGTTAATATTTTGTCACATTAACGTCGTGTTTATTATTTAATAAACTTTAATTTTCTGTATGTTTATAATCCGGATGTTCATAGCAAGCCAATGATATAGACTCATCTCAAAGTGTTTTGGTTACCAAATTATGCATCTTTTGCATGCACTTTCTTTAACTATAAATATGCGACCTTCTCTCAAATATTTGCTTATATATGAGGTGAATGCATGGGTTTACACTTTGCGTTTTAATCTTGCTATTTTGTACATTCAAGTGGTACATCATGCATTCTGTAAGGATGAAACGGGTGTGGTCCCATTGCACCTGCCACTAACGCCGTCACAAGGTTTCTTCACGGTACTAGGAAAGATTTCATTTTGATCTATTATATTTGTTGTCTTTGTCGTCTTAAGAAATGACTGATAGGATCAGACTTATTGCGTGAGTTTTTTTATGCTTTATCGGAGCTGATGAGTTATTTTTTTGTGTTAGCTGTGCACGTGAGTGGCCGCTGTATCCTGTAAAGTTCACCGCTTCGTATTTTTTGGCCCATCTGTGTTTGCAAAGGACCTTTTCTTTCATTAAAAGTCGATCGTGAAGCTTAAAAGTGATGGAAACGGCAGAGTTGATGACAATAAAATTTAACTACAGTTATGGGCAAGAGACAATGGTCGAAGCAGCGACAAGCGCCTTTTGCGCCATGTCGTAGTCCTGTGTGGTGCATCAGGCGAGGACCTGTGATCCAGCAGGCGCGTCCTTCATAGAGGATAGTATTGTAGTATTGTAGAATCAGAACAGAAGGAAATTGCATTGAAACTTTAAATTAATGTATTATGGAGCCAGAAATTGATTTGTAAAATGTCTCTTGAGAAGATACTTCGGGAGCAGGCCGTTTGACGTTTTAAAGCAACGATCCGGTTTTGCTAAATCTGTTTTTTCGCCGTTATCTAGTCGCGCACAGATCTCAGTTTCATTTAACTTGACAAGAGTTGCCTTGTTCTTTTCCCGGCAGCTAAAGGCAGTTTTACGTCCGTGCTGAAATCACAGCGAATGATCACCATATGATTGGCAGGGGTACTCGCGAAAGACAGTTGGAGAGTGAGTGAGTGAGTGAGTGAGATCTTTTCATCTAGTTTCAGAACTGCCAGACACTCAAGTAGTACTTAGAGAAAAGTTATATTTCATGCGCCAGATCAGTCGTCATATCAAAGCCGAAGCCACTGACAAGATGCTCCTCGTGACTCAGCATGTAAAGCTCGCATGACACTTGGTCGTGAATCTTTGGTCACTACTGCTGCACATATGCTAGCGACATTAATGTTCTCTTGACATAGCTCTCTAACCAGAAGGCTCCTGGGTTGTCACGTTGTGGAGAGTTCAGACCTTGCACGTACCAGGAACAGGCTTCATAGGAACTGTAAACAGTTGGCTTTAGTGGCCTGCTGGGAATAGTAGAAACAGGGCTGCTGGTCGCATACCTGTAGTTGTTATTGAGTCATCCCGCCCAGCATCGTGATTCTTTTTTATCCTAACCCCATATGGGATAACTCAGCTCCTTTGTACAGTAGCTTGCAATGCTATCAACTTTTGTATAAACGAGCCATTTCGGCCACGTAGACGGGATTTATTCTCATCTCCAAATTGGGATGAAGATGCGTTTCAGAAGAGTGTCAATACCCCAGTAGTAGCATTATTAATCAAAGTGACACAAGTTTAATTTCTAGAAGTTATAATAGTTGAAGTAGAAGTAGTAGTTGTAGAAGTATAAATTCGATTTATTTTCTTGTGACAAAGGTACATTTGCATGTCTCATCTTACAGGTAACATGGAATTGGCCACTTAAATCTTCCACATTAAAAGTAAGAAAGACCTAAGGTACACAATAATGATAAGCGCTACAATTACTTTGCTTAAAATTTCGTTAGTTGCGGATGCGGCCATTGTTTAATTCCAAAACAAAATATGTAGTAAGAAGTTCGTGTGGCAATGTATAATTCTCCTCATGATGAAGTTCTTTCCATTATTGTCGTATCCTGTATCCTTGAACGTATTGTTGACATTTTACCAAATATCCTAAGAGTACTGATCGAAAGTTTGATAAATTTGACTTGTTCATACTGATTTGCCAGCTCTTTAATCAAGTTATCATACTTTTGCTGCTTATGTAAAGAATTATTATGCAGATTTGATTCAAAGCAAAAAGTCACTTCCAGGATGTAAAGGCTGGATTTAATTGGATAGAGATAAAAGAAGGCCAGGACATATTTTGTGTCCAGTTTTCACTGAGGGACTGAGGTAACCAGAAATAGCAGTATAGATAACTGTGTTCTTTGCAGATTCTAAAGTAATAATGGTTACAATGGAGTTGTGTCACCATGTAAACCGACCGTGTTCAAAGTACAGTTTCCAACCAGAAACTACATGAAGAAAGGACTCACGCTCTAATCAAAGAGAGCGGTAGGCAATAGAGGAAATACCCAGTCTAAAAAGATTGCATTTTGTTGGCAGAGTGTTGTTAGTATAGTGAACTGTGGTATTAAAAATATTTTTAGACGTGTTACTTTGACTGGACGAAGAGTTGAGTGTAGATAATGAGTAATTAGTCCCGTTTAATAAGGTTTCTTGTCAAGATTAAGTGATTTTGAAGTCTTTCGTCGGGCTCATTACGAAATGCTTAGCAAGACAGGCATGCTGAAAGTCCCCCTCCCCCGGCCAAAGCCGGCCGGTGTCCAAATTTCCACAGGCCCAAAGCATCCTGCTATGACAACAATTTGCGTCCCGCCAGCACGGTTTTCCCAGAGTAAACAATGCACACACCAAAACATCGATTCTAGTTTTCACCACAGGGTGGCAGTATACCTGTGGTCGGCGTATCGTCGCTTGGCTCCAGTGTGAACTTTTACCACCGTGGCATGTTGTTAGCCCATAAATGACAACTGTAAATGGAAAGGAAAAAGTTGACAATGAGGACCGCCGTTGCCAGGACAAGTGAACTTTTTTAACTGACATATGAAACAACTGTGTGTGCCTAACTTGACAGAGACTAGCTGTTTTAAAGAATTCGATATTAAGAGGCGCTACCAGACAGAAAATGCCAACTATGACAAGCTAATGGCGAACGGACAAGCCGAAAAATGTAAGCAACTGGAAGCAGTTTTGATAGCACAGCAGCGTTTTTTTTACAAGAGCCCGTGATGCAAATGAAAATTATAAAGCAAAGGCAAGCTATAATGTGGCAATGCTGATTTGACTTTGTCATTCGCCGGCAACGAAAGCACAGATGGACCTGACACCGCTCTGGTACTAATCTTTTTGAGAGGAGTGGACAATGAAATGGACTCGAGGCGACTTGACCTTCAGAGTCTTAAAGACCAAATGAGAGGAATTTTTTGTTTGCTTCTGTTTGTTCCATCATAGTTGACATGAAACTATAGAGGAATAAGATCTCTGGGATTATTACAGACGGCGCACCTGCCATGGTTGGCTAGCAAAGTGGACTCTCGATGCTAGTCTGTAAAAAAAGTCGGCGAAGGAGGAGGAAGAGCTACTGAGCTTCGCTGTATTATTCAGCAACAAGTGCCAAACATCTGAAATATGATCACATGAAACCGGTGAACTGGTAAATGTTCTTAATTACATTCGCTCGATAGCCCTGTACCACTGCCAGTTTCAACAGTTTTTACGCAACATCTACACTGAATATGGAGATGTTATGTATCAGAATGACTCAGTCGGGGGTTTGCACTGCAGTGATTCTACTCTCAAAACGAAATCGAACAATTCTTGGTACAAAAGGGACAACAAATGCCTAAACCCTTCTATCCTGTTTGGCTGGCAGATTTTTTATTTTTAGTTGACCTAAGATGACATTTGAATGCGCTGAACACAAGCTTTTAGGGGCAAAATGCCCCTAAAATGATAAGGCAACTGTATTTATACATGAATGTTTTTGGGACAAAGCTGCTACTTTTCCACAGGCTCCTGTCCCAAACGCAGCCCAATACTCACGCATTTCCCAACACAGCAGAGAATGATGACCAGTTTTCCAGAAAATAACAATGCGCAAATAGGAAGGTACGCAAAAAACCTCTCATCTCTGCCGGAGGAGTTTCCGGACCGTTTCAGGTATTTTGTTGCTACAGTGCTTTCTCGATTATCTTATCCTAGATTAACCGGTTCTCGTCGCACTTTTATTCGCTAAATCTTGGACATTTAATGATTCATGTTATGTTCTGTTTATGCATTGATTTTACAATTTTTAACTTTGTTGATGCAATTTTTATTTTTGAGCCAAACCTGGCCTGTTTACTGCAGTCGCAACACCAATATCACCCTTCACATTATTGCAGGTACATTGTTTCTATTCTTCTTCTGAGAATACATTTTAAAGTCTCAGTGAATTGAATTTTGGTGATGAGCAAACCACAGTTTTGTCAAATTTCTGTCATTTCACCTGACTATACTATTCTTTGTCAAAATGCACTGGAATGCGATTTGTTAAAACAAAATCTAAAAATGTATTCCTAAAAGGCTTCAGTCAACTTTTATAAAATAGTTCAATTGCATTTGATTTATTATTATGTTAACTTTTAACTTGCCTGGTAATGCCAATTGGCAACTGATTCTCGTTGCAATGTCGACTTGCTGCAGACAACAATGTGATATAGTTACAAATTTACAATATACTTTACAATGGTAATGCTTTTGGGTATGTCAGACTGAATGTTCGGCCCCCATACATTTTCATCTGGCCCTCTTTGCAAAAGGTTTGGACACCCCTGCTTTAAGATTATCCTTGTATTCTTATAGACATCATACGGAATACTCGGGAAACGTATGGATATCCATTGCTCTTGTATATCCTCTTTTGGAGATGTTCTTAAGGCAATACGAGACGCAGTCAGACATTGACAATCCTTAATAAAAAGGAGAGAGATTTAAGCCAAGTTTATTCCCTGAAAGAAAGATGTTGCTCAGAGTTTCGGAGGTTTTACGGAGGCAGTCGGAAACAACGTTATCAAGGTGTTTAGATACCAAATCAGCAACCGCTAGATACCAATTGGTTTTGCAAGAAAAAGCGATTGTAGAGAAGCTCTTATTTTGGGATGCAAAGACAGAAGATGGATCGTTGAGTTACATAAAGTTTTTAATTTTGTTAGTAAGCCCAGTTTTATGAACCTGATTAGACGTTTTAAAATACCACTTAAATAACCAAGAGTAGTTTTTGTGTATGAAGGTGAAAATAAGTTTATTTGTAAAAAACTTTGACAGAAATTGAACAAATTTTGTTCTAGCAGTTTTTGTACCAAAAGTTACACATTTGTTCACTCTGATGACGATTGGACTCCAAGAATTAAGTGGTTTTCATATTTTCGTCCACTGATAAGTGCTGCATCAACATCAAACTGAAAGCAGTGAACATGAATTAAATTCAAAGCGCACCTGCGGTGAACTCACGGTCAAGTCACGGTCACGGATCTCTTATGGTACGACATTTGCTGTAACGTTGCTTTTGTAACTTCTGTTTTTATAAAGTAAATATTTGTATCGAAGATTTATTAAATGCCTAGGTTCCTGAGCAACACAGACCTAAAAGTTTCATTTTTGTTTTCATGTAACATCTCTAATACGAAATTGGGGCGTAGCCCTTAACTATATTGGGTCACACCCAAATCTGAAATTTGCCCCCCCCCCCCAGCGAAAAACTCCACCGGCCGCCACAGCCATTGATCCTGATTGGTTCTTCCAATGATGACATAACATATTCCACTCCATTAATGCCAATTGGTTCTCCTCATGATGGGATGATGACTCACAAAACAATTGAGTTTCCACTCGACCAAAAGCATAGTGGTACAATTGTAGCGTCACTAACAAGTTCACACTCAACCGATTTGGATAACTAAGTTTATTCCTTTTACAAAGGAATTAACCGTGACTTAAAAAGGGCCACATCCGTAAAATATACCTATTGATAGAATTTGTCACATTTGTTATGGTAAATTAATTGTATTGAGGCACAACAGTTTGTGCTTAAAATAGATGTGTAGAGGTTGGTATAAAGGCTGTGAATGAGATTTTGCATCAGAATTGAAATAATTGTAATTTAAAGCTTTCTGTAATAATCCACGCTAAACGTCTCCAAATTGAATGTTGCTGAATCCTCTGTTGAATAAAATAATTTTCTGATAAGAAATTGTCAATGGAGTTCTAAAGGCAAAAAATGAAGGTTTTAAAAGATTATAAGTTTACTGATCTTTTGTGTCTCCTCATGGTTAAGTATAGTACATGCCTGTTTTCATTTCGTTGGAACAACACAAGAGGACGATACAGTGTAAACTATTTCAGTAGTGTTTGGACGAAGACGAGGACAGCATTTCAAACATCATTTGGTTGAGTGGAAAACGGGAACTTGTTGCCTTTACTTTTCTGCTTATGCTGGTAATTCGTTGACGTAGTAGAGGTTCAAGATTTAAAGGAACGTGCTTGAAATTGAATTTAGAGATCTAGATAGGAATTATAATGGATCTCTTGTTGAACAGACAAGAGAAACACTTATGAGTTTTTCTTCTATGTTGTGTATTCGAACACATCAATTGTTTGTCACTGCACTTCCTTCTTTTGTTAATTTATTTTAATATAACCCTCAAGACGTTTTTTAATGTTGGTGTCATAGCTCTTGATTATCACTTTGTTATCATTTAATCCTCAAACAGAGTTATCTTAACAAACGCAAGAAAAAGCTGATTTCATCAATGCTAATACCTCTTCTTTTTAAGTCTTAAATCCCGCTTTAGTTCCTTCACAGATGCATGTGAGTACTTTTGAATGAAGTTGGCATCATTTCTCATAGCAACACAGTCAATTTGATCCTTTAGCTAATCATAGATGGCTTGATTCACCCATAGTCAGGAATATTTCTACAGCAATTGTGCACATTTTGCTAAATCATGAAACTTTGCAGTGGCGGACATTGACATAAGGTTCCTATTTTTGGTTGGGCGCATTTTGCAAATCAATTTCTGTCTCCATAATACAATGCTTTAAAGTTTGAATGCAATTCCCTTCTGTTCTGATTCTACAATACTATCCTCTATGAAGGAATTATGAACACCCATCCATGCTTTTGTTTTTTATTGGTATAACTGGAACTCAGTTGAATACCATCAGCTCAATATAGATCAACTAGACAAGATACATGGTAGTTTGTTTCTTGAACAATCATATCCCCATTGCTGAGACTTCTCGGTCTGGATTAAAGTATACGCACAACGTCTGACACGTCTGTCTTGACAGAAAGATGTGACTTCATGAATCTTTCCATCTTCCATATCACAGAAATAACATGCTCATGGAAACTGATATGCTGGAGTTGGGCTGACAGTGATACCTGAGAGGGAAAAAGGAGAAATCTATAAAGCAACAAGAATCTGTCACTTTTACTAACATCCATATTACTGCTACTAATGGAATTGCTGTCACATAGGTGATCATTACAGTCCAAATCCATATAAGTGGGACGTTGGATAAGACTCTTAGTATAAGACATTTCGAAGTGGGACCACATTTTATGGTATCCCTGATGTTTTCTATATGCCCCTTGGAATTCGACATATGTGACAACATTGAGAACACATTGATCAGCTTTTATCACGTATTACCATTTATCTCTCCACTAGACTTGGCAATTAGTAATTGTCTATTTCTATATTATGGATATTTATAAGAATGGCAGCTTGAGGTAACTACATATGTGGTACTTGACCTCATGAGCTATGAATGTTTTAGCGATCCAACGTCCCTTATTCATGAAGTCATGACGTCAATACCAAAGGGCGTTTCATTCAATTTTTGGCGATGCAATGAGTGACTGTTCAATTCTCTCGTATCCTAGCACTGCAATGTACCCTCGGCCTTTTCCACGTTGAGTTTTCTCAAAAGATGATGAACACACTAGTTTTAAACAAAACCGTTTTTGACAGATGTAACATTTAGTCCAGTCAATAGTATGTTATCGTCTGTAGTTCTTATGAAGACTTGGTGATAGAAAAGCAATCTCCATGGTAACCACTATCTTTTTAAAGTTGAATAACTTGTGCCTACAACTTCACATGGTAAGTTAGTAATACCAGGGTGCTTATTTCACACATGGCACATTTGCACATATATTTAACAAATTTAGTAAGTGTTATTTCAATATGACGAAAATGTCCAAAGATATGGCAACATTTCCTATCTAGGAAACTATAGAAGCCACTTTGTTATCTACTTGGTTCCTGAAATTATGAACAAAGCTTGAAATACAGTGCTGTGATAAGGAATGGAAAAAGTTAGTCTGGCATTATTGGTGTTATTAGTCTTATAATAGTTTTTTCGACTATTGACTCTCTTTGCATTATTCCCTAATTACATAGTTTATATTTGTTTAATTAATGCCTGAATCAGAACATGTTCAAACCAAAGCCCGATGTTTGGTGTCGTTGAAATATTTGTGTCTAATTTTACATGAAGAGTTATTTTAATATATATTTTCGATTTGTATGGTCCAAATCTAGAAATTCCAAAACAGAGATTTTTGTGATGTCATCACTTGAGTACTCTCTCATGTCTCTCTAATACACCTTAAAACTCAGAAGATACAAAAGGGTTAAAGTAAGCCCAACAAAAAATTAGAACCTCACACCCATATCTAATCTTGTGGCAAGTTTCATGCTTTCACTCAAAATCCTGTATATTGCTGCCAGACCACCATCGAATGTTTAAATTTAAATTTTCCATTCGTCGTGCTCGGTTAGAGAAAGCACCCTCGAAAAAACTGTTGGCACTATCACACAGTAACTGTAATTTTTGAAGTTCCGTGTTTTAAAAGAGGTTTATTATGTTCAAATTTTCTTTCTTTTCATCTTTTAGTACAGTTATCGATACTCTTTGTTCCATTTGTTAAAATATCTTCCAGCTCTTGTAACAATTTATCGTCTACTCCGTGTTTTATTTTGCAATTTTTTTGTTGTTTTACATCTGTTTTGACAACAACGTTGAAAGTAGAATTAAAACGAACTCCAGTAGCTTGATCCACGCTGTTTGAGGCTGTGTCTCCTCTACATGACTAACCGAAACAAATCTTGACGAATCTCCGAGTAATTAGGTATAGTAAAATACACCTCAAATCTAACTATTCTCCGGATTATACGGTAGAAATGCCCGTTTGGTGAATACTTAAATATCAAATCTTTCTAAAGACTGTATTTTCTTCTAAAGATTGTACGTACTTAATACCACGCAGTTCGGGTTGGCGTATATGTCAATTGGTATAATAATGTCTCTAATACTTAAAGGAAAGCCTCAGGGAGAATCCAAACTATGTATAAAACCCACGTGGAACAACATTTGAGATCATGACCCATGACCCATGTAGGGATTGTGAGGTATTACTTAGAAAGTTACAAAATTAAAAAGGTAACTTGCTAGGATTTCTACAAACAGACATTATGGATTATCTTTAATACCTACTTATTTTAAAAGTCCTAAATTTGTCTACAAATGCATCAAAAAACACTTGCAGTTCACAAATGTTTCAAAACTTTCAAGAACAACGGAAAGACACCATAAGCAAAAACAGACTTCAGACTACCTAAATTGAGATCTTTAACTGTGTAACGAACAGAAGGCATTTTATATAGAGGTGGAAAAACTACCTACGTTGTCAATAAAAATAGAAGTCTTTGCTAAGGCATTGGTTTCTTGCTATGATCTTTTGATCTCTATTTGATGTATTAAAATATGTATGGCTTTTTCAACCAATATAAACATAAGTATACTATGTATTCTGACATATTCTAAGTACAGATAAGTGAGAGGGGAATGGCAGAAATCTATTGGAAAATCATGCAGTCACAGCAATCATCGGACCTTCTGGTTTTTTTAATTACGATGAAACAGAAGAATTTTAATTATAGATTTTTGCCTTTCTCTTTCTACCTTACCGAAACTTTACACTTTCATCGTGAAAAAATAAGAAAGAAAGAAAGAAAGGTAGAAAGAGAAAGAAAGAAAGAAAGAAAGAAAGAAAGGAAGAAAGAAAGAAAGAAAGGAGAAAATGCAATGTAACTGTAACTCGTAGCTAACAAGCAAAGTTCTGTTGGCTGTATAGAAAATGTTTGCTTATATCAATGTTTACACTATCAAGTTTGTGACGGCCCTCTCATTGCTGATAATAGAGTGGTAAAGTGTGACGTCACGAAAATTTTATTTTTGAAATTCATAAGTTTTGATTATCGATTCATAAAGAACTTAAAACATTTAACAAATTTGTCACCTTTCATTCCAATATGA
>JANTCA010002444.1:0-11337 GCA_024741275.1 Chironex yamaguchii | reverse complement strand
CCAATCTTTGAGAAGTGCGACCTACATACCGAGCTTCACATCGGCACAAAAATTCATATACTACTAAGCTTTTTTGTTTGGTAGGTGCACAATCCTTGTGAATGGATGGCAAGATCTTATTTATTTTTAATTTTTATTTACTAAATTATTTGTGCATTTACTAATCAAATCATGTATTTGCTATTTTTATCGTGTATTAACTATTGCTATTTACTAAATTTGTTATGTATTTACTTATGAATTCATGTATTTGCTATTTTTATCGTGTAGTTGCTATTGTTATTTACTAATTTATTTGTGTGTTTACTAATGATTCATGTATTTGCGATTTACATTATTACTTATTTATATCTAATTGATCTATTTATTTATCTATTTATTCATTTATGTAATACCTTAATTCATAAATTTGTTTATTCATACATTAATTATGATTGCCTACTACTTCTATACAGTTGTTCTCTGATTCACCATACATGTGCATCTAAATACCTTTTCTAAATCCATTAATTTGATTTCCTAACTATTTGCCTGTCTATTTATTCATAAGTCTATCTATCTAACCATCCATCCATCTAATCATCTACCCTCTACAAATGACTTCATCCACCCAACTATTTTACTATTTGGCCGGCCAACCAGGTACACTCTATTTATTTTAACTTCTGCCCATTCATTAGACAATAGTTAAATCCATTTTTTCCATCATCCAATCCATTTGTGTAACTTGTCGTTTGTTTATCCATCCATCTGTACTTTAGTTCACCTATTGATTTATCTACTCTTCCACCAATCCGTACTTTTTGTAACTAAATCATATATATATTTGTCTTCAATGCGTCCACCAATGGTTTCCTCTACGCATACATTCAGTCATCCTTTCGTTTATACATTCATCAGTCTATTAGTTAATCGGTCTATCTATCTATCAATCCATCAATGTATCTATCTATCTATCCACCTATTTACCCATTAATCCATCAATCCATTCATCAATCAATACAGTTATATATCCATCCTTCCATCTACGAATTCTTGCTTCAATCTGTCAATCCAGGCATCTATTTATCCATCCATCAATTCACGTATCTACTTACACATCCAAGTATGCATTTTTACAGCCATAATAATAAAGTTATCCTGTAGCATAAACGAATATATTATTTTGTGGTCCAATCAAAAAGGAGGCGGTCCTTTCGTAAATAGAATTTTAGCCACACACGCACTACTTCATTATCCAATTAGTTTTCTTTAGCTGCATTGTACTTTTTGAAATCAGCGATCAATTTAGCGATGTTCATGTTAACAAGTATTCATTAAAAACTCTTCTGGTGATTTTCTACGACTTTGTTAGAACAACAGAATAATAACTTTATTTCTGTCACCGTTTGTTCTTTGCTTACTACGTTTGGTTATACTTTATTTCTTTTCATCATTGTTGTCTTAAATTGGCCTTAGTTGGTAGCTGAAAGCTTTCTCTGCTCTGACGGATGGTCTAATTGCATATGAAACAGAAGTCAAATTTATTTTTGACTTAATTTGATAACTTGTCTTATTTAAAACCCATTATCTAAGCACCTGTTACTTAGCAAAAGGGCGGGGTTACTTACATTTTGAATGTATTGCTTTATCATTGACTTGAATTCACTAGATTATTTCTACGACTAGTGGTATGGTTTGGGTTTGGCAGGGGTCTCCTAACATTACACAAAAGTCACACAATGCAATTCTTGCCATCCACATACAACCAAGTCCATGATGCATTTAATGTAAGTTAAACAATTTTACCTGTCTTGCACAGTAGAGAGAGGCAAATAGCAAGGATGAATCAAATTCTATTCCCTGCCTTCTCAGAATTTAGGAATCAACAACTAGCAAACAAATATCCAATTCGAAACAATGCATGCCGTGGAGATCATGGTGCATTTCATGCACTAAGACCCGAAGATCTTTGGTGTGGAGTCAGCTTACCTTAACATCATCAATAGTCCATTTAATCCTGCCTAAAATCCGCTAGTTTCCACAAAAATAACAATTTTATAAAACAATAGCTGCCTCGAACGATACATCTTTAAGGAATGAAATTAGTAAGTGCTTCGAAACGTCTAACATTTTTCAGATTCTTGTAAAAGCGTCCACTTTAAATTTAAGAGAACTTGTCAAATACTGATTTTTAAAACACTTCAAGTTGCTAAAACAGCAGACATTTTTCAAAATCATTTTGTTCGACCAGCATTCTCACTTCAGAGTAATTAATCATAAATGCAACAATTGAAGTATAATAAAACGGTCAAGGACTACTTTATCAAGATAATTTGGCAGTGGATAAGTTTCAAAGTGCATGGTACATCAAGATATTCATGAGGTCAAATCTCCTAAGTTTGGCCTACAATTTCTATGTCTACTGACGGGGAAATTTTCTAGAAAAATGGGAAATAACAATTTTCTTATATTTCTACAGTCAATTTAAGTGGCATATATAATGTATTGTATTCACAATCACCATAGCAATAACAATAATTGCATTGCTACTGGTGCTTTAAAGCTGCCTTTTACAAAATTAAGTAAAAGTATAGATCAATGCATTACCGATTTCTTGGTGATAATATTTTACTGGCAAAGTATAGGTAACCCGCAATACATAACAATCTTAGTAACATTGTCGATAAGCATTTCAAAGATAAACAAAAATTAAGCTCTAGAACAGATTGAGGGTTGGTTTAACAAAAGATTATAAAATAGCTTCCAATTTCTTCTAAGTGCATAGGACGATTGAAGTTTTCTGGCATCTTTTTATATTTACTGTGAATAGATAGCAAATGAAGTAGCAATTTATCAAAACAAGTCAACCGCAAGTTGAGCCCATTCCATACAAGGAACGTCTAGCTTATTGAGTATCGCAGCATTTTTGCTTACAGTTACAGTTTCTTGTTGCCAATAGACAGGCGCCCAATTACAAGAATGGGTTATTATGATTGGATAATTAAAAGCCTTTTGATCATTGCTATAAAGTTGTTGAACTCAGTTGGAAGTTCATCATATCGGTAGTTATGAAGCTCGTGTTTGAGGCTCAGAATCATTACATTTCTTCAGTTCAGTACACAAGACCACTATAACTACTTGTACTAGGAAAAACGGTGATAAAGGGAGACCTTGCAGACACAGAACACATGCAGCTTGTATTCGCATATTCTAGGAGACAGAATACTAAATGCTTGACTGGATAATAAGAGTTGGACGACAATATATCTTTTTGGAAATTCTAAATTACCTGTTTATACTGCAGAAAAGGTAATAATAGATTTAGCTTTTAGACTCGGGTTCGAGGGACAAAACAAACTAATAATCATGAACGAAGACCAGACCTAAAACTGCTGACTTCTATCAATAACACGTAGAAGGGAGAAGTACGTCATAATAATTCGTATTATAATTTACTACACTAAAGTATGCCATACCATACCATACCATACCATACCATGCCATGCCATGCTATGCTATGCTAGGCTATGCCAATGCTATGCAATGCTACGCTGTGCTCTACTGTGCTGTGCTGTGCTATGCTGTCCTATGATATACTATGCTATACCATACTATACCATGCCTTACCATACCATACCGTACCATACCCTACCATACATACTATACCATACCATATGATACCCTATGATACCATACCATATCAAATAATGCGATACGATAAGGTAAAATACTATACTAGCTATACTATTGTAAACTATACTGTATATTGTTACTGTGTATTGTTTAATGTAAGATATTATAGTATGCTGTACTATGCTACAAGATACTATTTTATTTGTATAGTGTTCTATTCTATACAAGACTACAATATTTTACTTAAACATACTATTCTAAACTGTACTATGCTACATGATAGTATATTAAGGTATATTCACGTCTATTTTGCTCTATTATTTTTTCATACTGCGGAATTCTTGTGCAATAAGAAAGTAAACATTTTTGTCAAAATGAAATGCTGCTATGTCATGCTAAATGTGATACTAGATACCTTTGAGATAGTTATTTATTTAAGAGATACCGTTTCAATCATCCACACAATAGATGCAAAGAGTTTTTAAAATGTATCTATGGAAAATCATGTTTGTTTAGTTTTAGAGACGAGTATAGAAGCAACTTGTTTGAAAACCTTTACGGATCTGATTGTTTGATACCTGTACGTCGTTCTTAATAAATGTAGAAGATACTGATATTACATTGAGAGTAGATGACGTCTATACACTTTGGCAATGGATGGGCAGCGGTGTAGTTCTCTGTTAATTGATGCAAAGAGTTTTTAAAATGTATCTATTCTAGTCATAAGCCCTTTCTTTGTGGAAAATCATGTTTGTTTAGTTATAGTGACGACTATAGACGCAACTTGCTTGAAAGCCTTTGTGGATCTCATTGTTTGATACCTGTACGTCGCTCTTCATAAATGAAGAAGATGCTGACATAACATTGAGAGTAGATGACGTCTATATACTTTTGCTATGGATGGGTGGCGGTGTAGTTGTCTATTAATGTCAGAGTGTCCTGTCGTGCTAGTTTGCTGGTACTAACAGCATGTACTGTTTCCTATCTCAAAACGCAACAGTGATCCGATTGGCTTTGGCCATAGAAGAATGGATTTAACACCAAATGATAATGGCCACAGCAGCCAATATTCATGAATTTGAAATGTTATGTTGGTTGCTACAGGTAAAACGGATTGGAAGTAAGGTCATTAATAGACCACAAGGTGTGTTATCGTCTAAAGACATTAAAGAGCAGCCCAGCGAAGGGACATTCCTACCCTTTTGAACTTACTAAATCAGTGAAACACATCTGCATGCCTTAGCATACCAATGCTAAAGATGTCTTTCTTTGACGTTGTGATGCTGTGACTTTAGTACAATTATAAAGAGAACTTAGTAGGAGAAAACACCATGTAAAGTAAAAATGTACTGACATTAGACAATACACAGTAACACTTATCAAATGGAACAAGAAGAATATATAGAGTTAAAAAGTGCGCGATGAAATAATGAATGTAACAAAGACCATTCCTACAGTAATTGTAAGATATTAAAGTTGAAATCATTAACTTGTATTTACTTATATGTATTCGGAAGAACGCATTTCATTTAAAACATTAAATTATGGTCCTGTTTTCTTAGTGAAGAAATATCTAAATTCTACTGAGCAGTGTTGATTGAACTCGTAAAGAATAAATATATTTAGATATATCTTTATTTGTGGTCAGGAGAAGATAACTCTACCAAATATTCCATCCACTACAATCCTGTTTTGTAATTAGCTTACTTTTGGGGGAATTTATCGATATCGGGCTTGCCCTCATGTATTACAAAATAATACAATGATCAGATTCGATTGCCTTAGAGGAATTTGTTAGTACGGTATTTATAAATATAACTTTCCAGCTTCTCCGGATTGGTGCGAGAGACCAAACTTTGACGTAACGACAGTCCAACAAGAGCTCAAGTATAGACTATTTCGGGAATACTTCAGAAGAAGAAATTGTAGCGAGAAGAAAAATTGGTGAAAGTTTGATACAAAAAAGGTTGCTGGCAATTAATGTTCCGAGGAACCATTTTCTAAGAAAAGTTAAATCGTAGCGATGAGTAGGTTCGGATCGCAACAAAATGAACAAAAATTTTGGATTTCGTAGTCTGCTTGACACAGTTTCCCACTTTACACTGACGGACTTGCCTCCACGACACTTTCTGAAGAGAATTCAGAAAGAAGAAAAAAACCCACAAAAGTTTCGGTAGCCATGTTTTTAGCATAAAATGACGGAAAAGTAGAAAAGGATAAAACAGTATTAGTTATTGACTGAAGTAACACCAAGTTGTTGTTTTGATTTTTTTTAATTTTAGCTATTAAGTGATTTGTTATAATTTCCAATTGGTAGGGGTCTAATTTTTCCTGGTGTTTACTATACCGGTTAAAATATGTTGTAGAAAGATGTACATGTCTATATAAACCTAAAAAGTCCCTCGTCGTTTTCCTACTTTGTAGTGCATGCAAATAAGGTAAAACCACAAATAAAATATTGTTAACATTCATATATTTTGCAGGAAGAAAAAGTGTCGAATAAATAAAAATTTGATAATCTGCGTCAAGAAAAGATGCACAACAAAGGGTGGTGAAAGTTGTGAGATTAGTCTTGCAGCATTTTTGTTCCGTGACAATTTCTGCCTAAAAGTAAGTCTGGGGACAGAGTTTCTGAATTCCATCGCATAATATCTTCTAAATTCATGCATTTAATATATCAAAAACAAATCAGTTAAAATACTAATTTCCGTGGACAATGAAACACCACCCATAATAATTCCTAATTATTAAAAGCCAGGACAAACGAATGGTGCTGTCATAATAACAAAACAAAATATAATCCAGTCACAATGATTTGCAAGATTTCCATTCTCTGTGATAGTGCTGACTAAATTACTCAAAATATATATCACTGGCAGTTGTAAAAGCAACACAAGTGGTAGTAGTAAAAGTGGTAGTAGTAGTAGTAGTAGTAGTGGTGCTGGTATTAGTAGTAGTAGTAGTAGTAGTAGTAGTGGGTGCTTGTAGTAGTAGTAGTAGTAGTAGTAGTAGTGGTAGCAGTAGTAGTAGTAGTAGTAGTAGTGATAGTAGTAGTAGTAGAAGTAGTAGTAGTAGTAGTGATAGTAGTAGTAGTAGTGGTAGTAGTAGTAGTAGTAGTAGTAGTAGCAGTAGTAGTAAAAGTAGCAGTAGTAATAGTACTAATAGTACTAATAATAGCCGTGGTACTACTAGTAGTAATAGCAGTAGTAGATCTAGTAGTAGTAGTAATAAAAGTAGTAGTGGTAGTAGTAATAGTACTAGTAATAGCCTTGGTACTACTAGTGGTAATAGCAGTAGTAGTTCTAGTAGTAGTAGTAGTAAAAAAAGTAGTAGTAGTAGTAGTAGTAATAGTACTAGTACTAGTATTAGCCGTTGTACTAATAGTAGTAATAGCAGTAGCAGTTCTACTAGTAGCAGTAATAAAAGTAGTAGTAGTAGTAGTAGTAGTAGTAGTAACAATAGTACTAGTAGTAGCAGTAGTACTACGAGTAATGATAGCAGTACTAGTTTTGGTAGTAGTAGTAGTAGTAGTAGTAGTAATAGCAGTAGTAGTTGTAGTAGTAGTAGCAGTAGTAGTAGTAGTGATAGTAGTAGAAGTAGTAGTAATAGTAGTAGAAGTAGTAGTAATAGTAGTAGTAGAAGTAGTATTAGTAAAAGTGGTAGTTGTAAAAGTAGCATTTGTAATAGCAGGAACGTTAGATGTATCTATAGTTTCGGCAGTATTTTGGGAATCTTCCAAATATGTTTGGGTTAAAGGTTTTGCTACATCAAAAGTCACGTGTTGTTATTGACGATGCTTTTATCGTTTTGACTTTTAAAGGTTATTCGTTTGTTAAATCTGAATGACTGTTACTTTTGCCCAAACTCCTCCTTTTCTCAGTTTGAAAATGAGATATAGATCGTTGTAGAAACCCTATTCTCGAACACATTCTGATTAGTGCAACTTTTCTAATTCTTGTAAAAGCAACAGTTGTTTATGTTAGTGTTCTAAACCTTGTAAAGAGTAAATCCGCCGATATAATGTTTTCAAATAACAATAAATTTGGGCTTTTTACTAGTAACATCAAAAACCTTTTTGGAAGAAAAAACAATTCCTTTCAAATTTTTGTGTCCATTGTTTTCAGTTTCCTATCCAATTATATTTTCAAATTCAGTTTGATTGTAATTTGATTTCAGCGGTTTTTTTAAAAACTGCATGCTCCAAGTGATCTCCAGAGGATAAACGTCGATGTTTTCCCCCAACTCACTCATTTAAACATTTTTCCTCGTTTACTTTAATAAATCCACTTATATTGTACATTCTTCCACATACACTCTTTCTCAATCCAAGACTCCTTTGACCCCCGTCGCGTTTTAAAATCCTGAACTTGACTTTACACGCAAGGTACACACCTTGATACTGTCATATACGTTCATATTTGTTTTTCCTACTTGATTGTATAGCGACGCCCACCAACCACAAAGGAAGAAAATGGAAACCGTTGTGTTTCTCCGTGATCATATACAATTTTTTGCTAGTCCAAACATTCCTCCCATTGGGGAAGAAGACGTTGTGGACATAAAAATACATGCTGTGGATTTCTGTTCTAGTGAACCATTCGATCTGCCTTGCTCTGTTTTGAGGTTATCTCAATATACCGTATCAACGTTTGGTTTTTGGCTGTAATAGAAAAAGAAAACATTCCCTTTTCCATCCATGAAATTCTCAAGAAATGAAATAAATGTCTATAGAAACAGGGCAATTCAAATGACATACCTGCTGAGCTAGCAAGCAGCTTACTGACCATCAATAAGTAAGTTGTTAATATCATTTGTCTCTCGCTTTTTATACAATAGGAGTAAATATGTTGGCCTGCCACTGTTACCATGACAGACTGTCGAATTTCAATCAGATTCTTTCAAGGCGTGCTGAAGTTTCGATCTTTGCGCTATTACACACAGCAGTACTGTCTGAGTCCTACATTGATAACAAAACAATTGTGTTCCTATCTTACGAAGGACATATTTTAGGTCCAAATGAGTGTTTTAATACAGGCCGAAACGATGCTTTTTATACCGACAAAGTGGTTCAGTTAAGATAGGAAAGACTTGTACAGCAGAAAAGTCTTAGGAGCCTAAAATAATCTATCTATGGATCAAATAATGATTCACTCAGACAATCAATAAGCCAATAGCAACGCAATATCAATCAATCGATCAATCAAGTGCTTAATCAATCAGTTAAGTAAACAACCAAACAGACAAACCAACAAACAAGCAAGAAAGCAAGCTAGCGAAAAGGCAAGCAACACATTAATCAATTTTTCAGTCAATCGAAAGGTAAAGCATCCAAGCCATGAAGAATGAGAGAAAGCAGGGTAGCATGTAAGCATTCAGAGGGGAGAAGAGTGGAGCAATGACGTAAGCAAGCAATTAACGAAATAGATAATCTGTCGTTCAGGACCATTAATTGAATAGTAATTGAATTACTTCCTCATTATACCATATCAGATTCCAAAAGCTTTTAAGTATGTTTTTGGCGCAATGTCGCAAATTTTCAAGGCGATTTCCAAGTTTTGTACAACGAAAAGATTTTTCACGTATAAACTTCGTGGAATAAAGTTTTTTTAACTTTATTTAAAGTTCTTCGGAAAACTAAAAGTTAAAAGTGTTAAAAATTTCTTTAGGCCTATAGTATTTTAGAAAAATATTCGATTGAAAACCTAACATATATACCTACATATAATATATGTATATATGTATGTATATATGTATGTATTTAGAAAAGACACTAATAAACAACAAACGTTGAATTTTTTACTCGGAAAGTATCGAAGTCGTTTCTACGTTTCTTGTAAGTAAGACCGCAAAGTTCGGCTGGCATTTTGTATAAATAACGAAGGTATGGTTAATGGAATCCAATTCGTCTGAATATCGTCCATCGTGGCATGAAACTCCGAGCAACGAAATTACTGTTTGTCGTCTATTAGTGTTTCTTCTAATATGCCATACGTGTTTTCACATATTGAGCACTGTTCAACGATAGTGCACTACCGTTCCTAATAGATGATATATGTTTGATATATGTATATAGTTATATATAAATTTGTCAAGAGTGGACATTACCACCATAACTGTAATAAGTAGGAGCCGACCGGGCTCGAACTAGTAACCCTCAGTCTCAAAGCCAACACTCAAACCTCCGTCCATCACGGCACAAAGATTTGGTGAAGGACTCAAGAAGTCTTTGGTATTACGAGACGAAACCCGGCATTGGGTGATAAAAAATTCACTATTTTTTTCTTTGGTTTGGTTTAAGCTTTATATATAAATATATACTCAATTTGATAGCAGAACTTTTAAGTGTAACTTAATACTACTTTGTCAAATGGCAGTGTTATATTTATCATAATTATTGTGTGACTTAATAGATTAATTGTGCTCACTATACAAAGGTACAATGTTGTATTTGTTCTGTCTTTAATGATTATTTCTTTACATTAAACTTAACTCAGATATTTGTTAAGTGATAAAATGCTTGGTGTTTTCTTCAACATAAAAAGCAAATAACAGGAACAATGTCTGATAATTTGCAATCTTAAATCAATCATTCCCTTTTAAGGTACACTGCAGGTCGATTATGTTGATAATCATACTATCTTACTTGTCAATCACAGTTATGAATCTACACAAAAGGCCCCTTAGCAGTGTCAGCTCCCTTGGGATTGTCATATCCTGTCCTAATCTTGTCTCCTTCCATGGTCATCACTCTCAAGAGGAGATAAACATTTTGAACATTGTCACTATCCTGTGAATAATTAACAAAGACCTATCCCGGGTTATTCATCGAGTACTGTGCACTACATTTGAATATTTTATTGCCGGCTGGGAAAGATACATAGGGTGATAAAATAGACCAGTTGGTATCCTATCTTGTCATATTCAACAGCAATTGTACTTAAGGACATGCCAATCAATTATGGTATCAAAGGAAGAAGAAAATCAAACGTAACTTAATGTGACACACTGTTTATCTTAAATAAATACAGGAAAGAAGACAACCAACTAATGTGGCAGGAAGTTGGATGTTTTTACACTTTCACACGGGAACACCAATTTATTTGTTATTATATTTATGAAATGCAATGATGTTTATATTCTTGCGGTGCTAGGTCTACGTGGACGAAAGCATGAAAAACACAAAAAACAGCACAGAGGGATGAGTCGGGCAATATATTTAAGTTGTAGCCGCTGATCGCATCATGTCATGTGATGTGCCTGCAATATTTGATATTTTCCTCTTAACATACTATAATAAATCTTAAAGTTAAGCCTTAATTGACAAGAAAGAGTAAAAATTTGCTGTAGTTATTCTTTAATTAGCGAGAAAAATTTCGAAATGTTCGCGTACAATAAGATAAGCAGCTGCTCTCTAGCAATAATACACAATATTCACGACCTGAAATATTTGCACCTGTCAGAAGTATACTTGTAA
The DNA here is from genome assembly GCA_024741275.1 of Chironex yamaguchii. Taxonomy (NCBI): domain Eukaryota; kingdom Metazoa; phylum Cnidaria; class Cubozoa; order Chirodropida; family Chirodropidae; genus Chironex; species Chironex yamaguchii. Next base: position 248 of record JANTCA010002444.1, on the reverse strand, counting down.
TTCATAGTTATTAGCCAACAAGGGGACTTGATATTATCGCATGAACTGACAAATTTCTCCTGCGAAGAAAAGAACATATCAAGACAGCAAGTTACACATGCAATGCATATGATCAATCGATCGATCAATCCATCGATCAATCTATCCATCTACACGTCTATCCATCTATCCATCTATCTGTCTATCTATCTATCTATCTATCTATCTATCTATCTATCTATCTATCTGTCTATCTATCTATCTATCTA
>JANTCA010002443.1:0-11337 GCA_024741275.1 Chironex yamaguchii | reverse complement strand
GATATTTGTAATACCTCAACAGACACAGTGCTTTATATATATTCATCAAGAGTGGAGCATTACTACAATAGCTGCACATACATATATACTTGATAAAAACATGTTTGACTTTCACTTATAAGTATTACTGACATAAACATAACTTAATGAAATAAAATAAATTTGTAACCACCCTTTCGAGCAAGACAATAATCCATCCACAAATTTTCTACCTACAAGGCCTTAGTGATGGAACAGAGTGAGGAATATATATAATGTATGTGAAATATATTGAGAGAGAAAGAGGACTGGAACCTATGGAGCACAGGAGAAAACAATCAAAATAAAGAAAAGAAACAAAAATCAATTCCCGTACAGACAACACACTAACTCATGCATTCCACTAGTCACGACTTAACATTTCCTTTACAATGCAGTCACAAAAATCCAGATTAAAAATCACTCTATACTACATTCTGATCCTCTGACTACACCTATCTTCCCTGAGCCACCCATGCTATCCTACAGAAGTAACAAAAGACTATGGAATCACCTTGTCCATAAGGTGTCCATAAGGAATCTTTTGCATCATCACCTATGCTATCTGACATAAAATCATGCCATAGACCACATTGTAAAACGTGTCCTTTCACATACACTACATGATACATAACAAAAACAAAGGGCACTGTTTACACTTACCAGTTTTCTTGTTAAGGCTGTAGTGCCTGTCATGTCAATAAAACTTACTGACATTTTCAACTTGTGTTCAAAAATATTTGCTGATAGATGGGAATTCTCACATTCATAGACATTTTCAATCCTCTACAGTATCTAAGAATGTCTCCTCTGACATTTGTTTTACCATTCTAGACTCTGCCACATCTGCCTATCATTTGAAAATTTAAAAAGCCCTTCATATGAACAAGTTAAAGCCTACTCTCAACTAGCATCTATTTTATGCCAATCTTAATCTCCCAGTATAACCCTCTCTCTCTTTCCTTTGTTTTAAACTTTCTCCTTTTTTGTATTCTGTTCTTCTTGTCTGTTCTAGCATCTTTTCCTCTCTGTTTCACTTTAGTGTATCATTCTTAAATTATGTAACTTTCATTTACTGGAATGCAGTCTGTTTCTTTGTATTTGTAAATAACATTACATGTTTTTGTTTTCTTTTGTAAATAACAACAATAACATCCCCTTTGTAGAAAACAACAAGAACAAAAAAACAATTTCAGGATCATGTGTATATAAAATCTGTTCAGTTCAGATTATATTAATCTCAAGTGAAGATGGCTGTTGAATAGCCAAAACATGTTTTGCAAACTGAGGGTTGTTGTAGTACTGATCAAATTCAATAGTGGACTTTTTATGCTCATTTGGAAATATATTTTAAACCAATGATGACTAAAAAACATCATAAAAGCATAAAATTTGTAGGAGGACTTTTGCTGCCACAATAAGTATTGTTGAACAAGCTAATGTATGCTGTGTATTCAGTCCATGTCATTAAATGTCACAGAAATCCCTTAAACCTCCAAAATGTTGGAAGAAAAGTAAAATCACTTTCACTTTATTAAAGGTAATCAAAATGATGGAGGTAACAAAAAAAGTCTGAGCGAGACTGGACTCTTTGACATGTGTGCGGTTGACAAACATTTTCCTTAATTGCACACCTTCACCATGATCTCATTTACTTTTTATGGCTGTAATAAACTGGTCTCTTTTTTTGCAAAAAGTGCAGTTACGTGGGTAGACCTTCATTTCCTTGCTTGCAAGGCCATATTCACATATCATCATTTTTGCATGCCAATTAGAAGGAGATGGCTGCACAAATAAGTTATTGCAGGCACTCAACAAAATTTCCAGGCGGGGCTTTAAGAAGTGAGTTGGTTACCAAATCCAGATATCAAGCAGACAATTTCAATGAAGAATAAAATGTAACAACATTCTTAAACTAGCAATATTAAAAAACTTGACTACCCTTCCTGCAAGCCTTTTTACAGGTTTGACCTAGACATACCAAAGACAAGTTACTCTTGTAACTATTATATGTCCATTGCAGGGTGTGGTCCTACAAGAATATACCTAGCAGAATAGTCAAGACTCTTATGATACTGTGTAAAACAGTGGCAAAATTGTAAATCCAGAATCTTACAAAATTTTCTGTATTTCTTCAGGCACCTATGATGAAATTGTAACATGAACGGTTGTTGAAAAGTGAATATTGAAAAACGCCTTAACTACGCGTATACGTAATTCATAATATATCGAAATCCCAAGAAAAAATAACAGTGCACAAAGGCAAAGTAGATATAATATCGGGTGCACGCCAGCATTAAGTGAATTTTTATTTCGCAAAGGAGATCTCGTTTTAAAACGCCATGCGGTACAAACGTATCTACACATTTTTCGCCCTGAAACATAACACATGAAATTGGCTTTACGCAGTAACATGTTGAATCAATGCATAATACAGTCATTTGTTCCTGTGTCGGCAAACAATGCCAACTTAGAAAAACAATAAATCCTTGGAGTTTGCTAGCAATACCATCAATTACAATCAATAAAGGACCATCCGCCTATAATTTCTATGGGTCGATGGCTAGAGGATGGACACCTCACCTACAAGCTGGTCTCGAATTTAATTAACTCTATGAACCCTTAGGAATAAACGGTACTTGAATATTGGCAATGGTATGTGAGCACTCAACAATGCTGCTTTCAAAAGCGATTGATCTTACCATACTTCACATTATTCCAAGCCGCCATAAACTTTTGCTTTAGTTTATCAGCATCAAAGAAATCATCGTCTTCATCTTGTTCCTCATCTTCATCGTTGTCTTTTGGCGATGAGAAGGCACCAGCAAAAAGATCAGTCAAACGTGGTGTTCGTAAATATTCAGCTGATTTGGACATGATCATAAAAGTCCATAGCCTTGATCACTCAACCTGTTAATTTGTTATGGTTAAAGATTGTTGTTGCCCTCTGCAGCCAACGAATTAACATCATCAGAAAGAGGCTACATCATGGGTGGTTGTTGTTGTTCTGACGCGAATTATCCGGGAAGTGGTTATTCAAATCCATTTATAGGTATATACAGAGCCAATAAATAACAAGGGATTTGATTATGTCTGTGGTACCACCGCTGAATAAATGAATACGTTCATCAGAAAGTTTCCTAGTTCAAGCAGTGTTTGTCATATTTAAGTCAAATAACATTGAAAACAAAGGAATCAAGTAATTCCCTAAGGTATCAACTGCCCACACTCGTGTTGTTAGTGAAGCAGACACCATTATATGACACGACCAGTGCTGTCAAAACAGGGGAGGAGGGTTTGAGAGGCAGAGGCGGAATCAGTCAGGGCCGTCGTTGGCGAGAGCCGTGGTGGGTTCGGTACCCCGAAAGTTTGTTGTAAGCAAATTCAGCAGATTTGAAAAATTTTGACGGCAAATCGAAGAGAATAGTCATTAAGCCTTTCAATTGAATTCAACTTGATAACAAATTCGTTAAAGAGCAGTAATTTCCAACCGGTTCGTACATGCGCAAAACGTGATAAAAACATTTTCAGGACCATCCTAAAGTACACAAGGTGAAAAGTTTAAAATAAAGAGAATCTGTTTATAGCATATGCCTGCCGCATCTTATGGAATTTAATGATGATAATACAATTAACGTCTTTCCATTTGTATAATTGATACTCATATTGTTTCAATTGTTTACACAAGAGTAGTGCTACTGTGATAACTAAATAAAAATTTCCATCACTGTGTTGCTGTGAGCCAATATTCCTTGGTTGCATCACACGATAAGCAGTCTGGTGTTTCTCGGTGGAATAAACTGATTTCAGTCTGTGGAGGCTAATATTCATTTCATTGTAATGATCTCTGATTCCGTTGGCTCGCTTTCCTGCATCAGTACGAATAATGCATCTTCTAAAAGATTGCATAACAAAATGATAGGCGCAGATTTTATAACTGGGATAATGTTGATGAAAAATACCATGAAGAAAACAAAACTAATGACTGAACCTTTACAAGCAAACGATCTCAAAATTATTGATACAATCGAAGTAATTGGTTCAATGGCAAAAAGCCTGCAGGACTTAAACAGCAACTTTGAAAACACGGCTGATTGAAGCTGGGATTATTATTACATATTTAAGTCGATGTTAAATCTTTTGCAGATAGCATATCAAAACCAAAAATATTTATTTAAATGCACCCTTGCATTGTTCTTATATATTTATAATGCAAAGCGTTCATATGAAAATCCAATATGGTATCGTTGCAATTCGCAATATTGCAAGATGTATAAGAAAGGCTGTGTATTAGATTTCTTTCATGTTTCCAAATCAAAAATTTTATGCTTTACCCAAATACTAGCATACGTTTTAGAAAAACCTAAAAAAAACACGTGACAGGAAATAATCTGAAATTTTCATCTCCATTTTTGCTAATAATAAACTTACGATCTTAAACCGTAGGCAAAAGCAAAATTAATTGTTATGTGAAAAATATTGTTGTGGTCTTCTTTTGCAAACCGAGATCATCATGAAATAATGTGGGTGAATTTGTACAAGGAAAATAAAATGGGAGGTGGGTGGGGGCAATAATCACCAGAGAACACCCAATGAGTTAGCACAGAAGGAACATTTTGTTTCAAAGTGTGTTCAAAGAGTACAGTCCAGAAACGATTAACAAATTTTTGAGGATAGCTTTACATAATAATAAAAAAGTAGGTTCCTTGAGATGAGGATGTAACCATCAAGATATAATCATATCTCATTACTCAATGTTCAAGGTTAACCTTTATCCTTATGAATTTCGCTTGGTTTGCAATGTATAATTTCTTAACCACGCTTAAGATGTTTATAACTGACAATGACAATTTCAGGATAGAAATGTGTTTGAGCAAGAAGATTATTTTGATAACTATGTACTACGGTAGGCTGGTAAAAATTTTAAAGAAACGTTTGAAAAGGCAACGAAGCTAGTTGTCGGTTTACTAATGCTTAATCTAAATTCAAAGCAGCTAGTACTACTGTCAAAGAAGTTTCCCAACCGTGCAAAATCTAAATTCTCTTAGTTTAAGAATATGATCATAGAAATACTGTCTAATCGGGAGACGACACACGAAATGGGTGAAATGGATAAAAGTGCAAATGTTTGCTTTGCCACTTGCATTTTGTTTAAGCTTAGTATCGTGAATCATTCAAAGTTTCAAACGCATAGTCAAATGTTGGAATTATCTTGTGCATTGAGGTATTTTAAAACACCTCAATTTAATTTACAACAGGGTCGTGTAGGTTTGCAGCGATCAAATAATCAAAATCAACATATTGCAAATGTTAGTTTTGCTACGATAGTTGACAATAAAGCATTTGTTGTTATTCTCTAGGCCTTTAAAGTAGAATATTTTTTCGCAGCAGAACCTTTCCATAGAATTCATATAATCTAAAAATTGTAATTGTAACGTAGATGCAAGGACTTTTATTGCTTACTGATTGCATTACCTTGGTAATTAGTTTGTTTTGTAGTATGGTTCTGATGACCTATGCATGTGCATGTGTCCCTCATTTTTGAACAGGGAAATATTGCATCACTTTAAAGAGTTGAAATGTTCATTGACATCATCCTTGATTCAAAAGAAATATTTGCAACTTTGATTGAATAATTGTAGATGTATTACACAACATAATGTCATGAAAAGAAATACTGTGATTTTTTCACTTGAAAGACTGAATGACCAAAGTGAAGATCATGATTTTGAATCCAAAGGCAGCTTCCTAACTTAGCATTTAAAGAGCTGCATGTTGCATGGGCCTAGGAAAGGAAAGGATTTCTAAAGTTTGCTTGCTCTAATGAAATAGCAACCCACGAAATATTAGATAAATAGAAGAATGTAATTACTACAAAATGGGCAAAACATATCACTCTAAGATGTTTCTCTTTCTTGGTCAATATTTTCTGTAATTACAGAACTATTTATACAAAGAAAGTCATAAAACTGTGCAATTTGAGAAAAAAAGTAACATCAAGGAATTGTTTTACGTTCCTCATTATACATGACTGCTGTGTAAAAAAGAGAATATTGCAAAGATTTTACTTTCCAAAAACGCTAGCGTTAGCTCAACTGTATTTAAGCCCTGAGAAAACAATTACATATATTAACAATTAACATAATATTATCTCAACCTCTAAATCCGTTTCAAGGAAATAAGTTTTCAAAGCTAATACTTGCTTGCGGTTCTCTTTTTGTCTAAAACATTACATTAAATCTTTTATTTTTATTTATGCGTTGCAAGATATTGCTTACGGTGGTTTTTATCCTTTTATGGAATTAACAAAAATAAGGCTAATTACACGCAGCGATAAAAGTATTCCTAGAGTGAAGAAAGGGAAGTCTTTTATGTTAAGTTGAGCATACACTTTGTTGTAAAGGCCATGCCAGAGCACATGGAATATAATCTAGTCATGATTTTAAGAATAACGTCGTCATAAAGGTTAGTTAATACTCATATCATAGCAGGAAATGATATTCGCAGTAAGCATACTATGAGCGTTAGCCTCCATTGCGTTTTCTAAAAGACGATTTTTATCACTCCTGTGAAATTAAAACCTTGACTTCCAACTTAAACGGGCGTCATAATATCCACTAGTCAGAGATAATCTTATACCACAACAAAGGGCAAACATTTCCCTTTCAATGTCTTTATTTTATGTGAGGGAGGAATACTGCTCATGAGATGGCAAAATCAGAACTATATTACATATATGGCTATTTATGACCGAAGCTCATGCAAGGTGATGGTGACTGACTGACGATACTATATTGAAAAGTCATATTTTTATTTTCATTAATTGTAAAGGGCTACATTCTTGGCTGAAAGATTTTATGCTATTACGATTTTCTTTCATTTGTTATCATATAGTATAGGCTTTGTGTACTTCTCCCTCAACTCAGTTTTGTTACTACAAAGACAGTATCAAATCAGATGGTTCGTTCTACTGTTGTTCATTGTGTAAGAATTTTCCAAGTTGCAACTTTGGATTTTTTCAAGGTATTGTATCAGCTTACATCACTTTAATATATTTTTAGCTTCAATACTAATCTTTGAAAACCCTATGAGCTCCAGGCGTTTTTCTTTCATCGATGCTCATATTTGGTACCTTTTCAAAAAGCTTGGTGAATAAACGGAAACGTTTTCTATTAGTAGGAAATAATGTTAATATTTCTGCCTAGAAACATTAGCTTGTAAATATATTTTATAAAGAAGAAAAAAATTCAGCGCACAAAGAATTCAAGGAATTTGTTCAATCGTTTGAAAATTCCCGATCCCGCTAATACTGTGCTGTTAAACGGAAAATGACCAAAAAACAAACAACGACAGTTGAATCCGCCAAATAAATTTTTGACTTTTTGACAAACAAGTCACTCACGCACCAACTCATCCCTTCAATCTTTGTGTCGTGGGAGTGGAACGACAGCCGCCATCTTGCTAACTCTCTTCCATTCCTCCCTGCCCAGGCCCTCTCGTACAAACAAGTCATTTTTGAATATACTCACATTTATCTACGTACACTTGCAAACTAACTAAGTTGTGTCATGATAACTTCGTTTAATGTGATGCCATCATATTTGTTAGCTTTCCGTCTATACTACAAGTTAAAACGGTTTAACTCAAATTGTTATTACTGTGCGATGTTGAGAAATATCATTCTTGACTAAAAGATGCATACCTTTGTATGGACGATTTTTTGTCCTTGTCACTGCACATCAGCACAAGTTTTATTTTGGCAGTTTTGCACACATATGTGAATATCGTAATAACCTCTGATAATAATACTCCAATAAGAGTGTCATCTGCTGATAACAAGAGCATCAACTGTCTTAGTGTCATAAATGATAATCAGACATGGTGCTCTGATGACTTGTTGATCGAAGCATGTAAGTGCAAAAAGGTTGAAACTATAACAGATACAATGAAAGTTTCCTAAGATAAACGTTGTGCCTTATTTTCCATTTATAGTACAGCAGAAATAGCATATATGTTACTTATATCTACATAGGCAATGTCAAAAAAGCCAATAAAGATCCAAATAGCATGAATTTACCTTCCTGTAAAACAAACGCACGATATATTTAAGTTGGCGAGAGGCCCATCGAACACATTTTACTACTTGAAGTAACATTTCAAATGTATAAATAATCCTAGAGAAAAAGTTGAATCAATCTACTATTCAAACATTCTGTTCTGCGTCATGTAATGTGCTACTTCTAAATTAGGTTGAGATAAACTCAAGCTTCTTTCAGTTGATATACTTTAGACGAAGAATACAAAACGATACGCGGTCATAAAAATCAAGGTGAATGCTTGCCTTTTTGATATTGTTGAGCAGTTAGTATTGAATTTAATATCTCACAATATGGTATTGAATTTGATATCTCAGAGACTAAATGTTGAAAAGAAAAAGTAAGCCATTGAGTTGTCTGGGATTTCAAATCAGCTGCATTTCAAGGTCCACGCACTAATACTGAAACATTACTCAACACGATTTCCTGGCAAATGGTGTCTAACATCTACAGTAGTTTCATTTTACAGCAGACGTTATTACATTTCACCCCTGATGATTTCAGTACCTGTTTCCTGTTTATTATTAAATTTCTTAATTTTCTAAAAGTGCTATAAATCTTCTGGTACACTGATGGAAAAAAGTTAAGCAAGAACTGTGTAATCTATATTTTAAAATGCTCAAGGTGTAATTAATTAAGAACGGATTTTAAAATTTAGGCTGAATGCATAATAAAAGACTGCATCAATAAAACATTTCGAAATGTTAAGCAAAAATAAATATAGATGAAGACTAAATGACTATGAACCTTCTAATTAGTCCTCTGACAAGCAACGAGACCCATATTAAACATTTAAATTTCCCTACTAAACATTTAAAATTTACATTGCTACGAGAGTGTTTTGTTTTGCTAAAGTGGACACAATGTCCTAGTATATCACTACTGGCTGTAATCATGATGGGAACATATGTTTGCCACGTGTTTAGTTTTCTATTCCATCATGTACTTCTGCTGGTAATTAATGGCCTTGAGTTGCTATTCGCCTCTCCCATTGTTTTACCCGTAATGAGGCTGAGCTTCTCAAAGGCCGAGAGGACTTAATTGATTTTTCCTCTTTCTAGAAAAAAAAACAAACTTTGATTCAGAAAAAACAATTATAGCCAAAGTTGAACAAAATTAACGAAAAACAATTAGCAAAAACTCTTCTGTTACGTAATTTGCGCAGGAAACAAAAGAGAATAGATCTTAAACATTAAATGATTGCAAAAAAAATATCTTAAATAAATTCACAAACAGGACGTCTATCCTTTTAGACGGTATCCTTGCTGCAAGACGGAAAAACTGAAGTAAAAAGTTAATCAATGTGACAATTTATTCATCAAGCTTGATAACATACTGAATCAACCAAAGTATATATGATGCTTACGTTGTTGTGTACACCAATCCAAGGCATTATAACCATAACGGAGCACGAAAATTGATTTATTGGTCAATTCTTGTGAACAAGGATAAGTTTGCAAACAGTATACTGATCATGAACAAGACGACAAATAAAAGCCATGAGTATATTAAACTAGATGTATTCGGAGAACATAAACTTCGTCAAACAGATGGGCTCAGGTGCATTGTTTACGATACTGGATAATCAAATGAGCTGTACCAGTCGACGTTATCCAATCTGGAAACTTTTTAAAATGAGCACTGAAATTAGTTTTTGCGCACCAAATATCCTGTCTTTGCGCACATTCTAAGGACTATGCGTTGCAAGAACTATTATATATATAACCGCTGTAATTAACCCGATACTTCAAGATTTTATGCTGAAAACCTTAAATGAAAACCATTTGATGAAGTTGGTGAATTGTTACCAATGATAAATGAGACTCAAATGTCCATACGAAAGGCGAATTGAAGCTCCCTGTAAACAAGTACAGAATTTGCGCTAATTCTTTTTATGAGCTTCTTTCTTTTTTAAAGATCTTCAGTTTCCATACTGCGGCCTTATGTTACCTAGGATTCCTCACAAGGATCTCCTCACTAGCTATGGTTTTATAAAGATTTCGTTACCAAACATTAGCAGTACTTATAAATACTTGAAATAACTGGGTTTCCCCACGATAATTTTTCACTCATTACCGAAAATCAATATTATTCAAACTCTAGGCGGCTGCAGGATACACTCTCATTTGTTAATGGGTTCCTGCTTGGAACAATGAACTCTGATAAAAATTGTGCGAGAATTCGATCCATTCTTTTTGCGTAACGTTGCTAACAGACAGACAAACAGACAATCAAACAAATAAGCAAACAAATAGTAACGAAAAGATACCCCCTTGGCGAAGGTTACAACACCTGAGAGGTAAATAAAATTACCTTTTGTATCAAAAGAGTATTATCAACACTAATTGTTTCTTGATTTCTTCCATCTGTGATTCCATTAAGGTTATCCTCTTTCAAGCTCACTTGCTTCTTTTCCCATGATTCTGCTAAGTGTTTTCTCTTTTCTTTCTGTTTTTCCGTCTCTATTTTCTTGTCTCTCTTCTTTAATTGTTCTTCGACTATCATCTGTGCTTTTTGACGCTGATATGTTTCAGAATGTCTTCGAGATTCGTCTATTTCACGCTTTCGGTTTGCGATATAGGTATTTGCTTGCTCATCAGTTGTGCGTTCATTGCTGGCAGTTGATGGGGTAACCTTGCTAACCTGGTTAGTTTTGGTAGAAAAGAAAACCTTGAATAAAATTGATTTTACATTGTGTATATCGTGCATGAAGTTGGGCCGTTTATTTTGTGAAATGTCTGCTTATAACATAGAAAGAAAGACAGCGGACAAGAAAGGGCAAAATGTAAGAAGGAATGAAACAAAGGAATGGCAGAATAGAAAATGTAAAGTTGAATTTTAATAGAGAATGGAGGAAGTGTTTCAATGGCACTTATGATAGATATGGGATATAATTTGATAGGAAGTGACGATTGGATTCTGCCGAGCAGGCCCAAAGTAGCTCAACTTCCCAGTCTAGCTCATACAGTTTTGAATCATATACTCACTTTAGTATATTGACAAACCCTAGATTTAGATGGAACTGAAAAGCGCCAAGACTGATTCTTCAGGGGAAAATGTTATATCCTATGCGACATTATTATTGTGATCCTATACTCCGTAGGAAGCCTATACCCCATGTTGTTCTGCTCTTAGGGAATAAACAGCTTTCAAAATCGCCTTGAAAATTTGCGACATTGCGCTAAAATCATACTTAAAAGCTTTTTTCGTCTGACACTCCTCA
>JANTCA010002442.1:0-11337 GCA_024741275.1 Chironex yamaguchii | reverse complement strand
GTATAGTATAGTATAGTATAGTATAGTATAGTATAGTATAGTATAGTATAGTATAGTATAGTATAGTATTAGTATTAGCATAGTATAGTATAGTATAGTATGGTATAGTATCGTATCGTATTAGCATAGTATAGTTTAGTATAGCATAGCATAGTATAGGATAGTATAGTACAGTGTTGCCACCCTGTTTACATCCACACTCCAGTACACACACGAAGTCAAACAGTATATAAACTTGGTAAGTCTTTATCTTGTGTCCGGGATCTTGTGTGTTATTATTGGTAAAGTGCTATAGGTTAAACTGACAAAATATTCTAGTTTAAGTCATCACAAATTCGTCATCCTCATCAAATAAATCATGACATGAAACTCCAAATCTTTGATCACCATCATCAAAATTGTCAGAATCATTCTGTTACATACAGGATGATTAGGTAATTGAAGTTCCATAATGACTAACCAAGATAATTGATCATTTGATAATTTGAAAGTTGATTATAAAATATTGCACATTGCATGGAAAGTGACCCAAGCGTTTATTAATCATTCATCTCCGTAGCCAAGTTGTTCCCTAATTGTGCCGAATGACATCTTCCTCCATTCCTCTGGATTCTAAACTGACTTGACCTAACTGTCACCTCGCCCCCCTCCCCTACATGAGAGTGTCGTTGCTCCTCCCCAGCATGATCATCTTCACTACTCTGCAGACTTGCATTTGGCAGCCATGTCCAAACCAACCCGGTTTCATCTTCATTAATTCCTGTCGTAGACTGCGCTGGGGAAGGATCCTTTTTATGACTTCCACGTTTGCATGACGATCGTACCAGCAGAGACCCGGAAGCTACCGGTAGCATCAACCACTCCTTTCTCTTTATTCCGAAACATCGACGTCTCGCCAGCACATGCTGATATGGTCCTGAGGACGCATATCTGTATGACATTCACTTTCTTCGTTTACCTGATGTCGGTACCGTTCCATGCCATTCAGAACACAATAACCCAAGACCTAATCGACACTTGACTCCAGCAATAATAATATTTGTTGATTCAAAAGTCAATTTTTCTTGTGATCACAAGTATCAATTATCAAGATAGCACACAAAAATGGTATTATCAAAGCAATAGTATGACTTTGCTGCTACAGTAATTATTGCATCAACTTCCTTTAAGTCCACAAGTTATTTCCACCATGTGTGTGAAAGTCAAAGTTCCTTCCCACTTCGTTTTGAAGGAGCGCCCATCTCTATTTCCTTTGCCTTTGGATAACCCAACTGTTCAGGCGCAGTAGGGGACTAGCCCACTGGTAGCTCTGTGTGTTTAACCTCCATAATCTATCACATAAGTGCTGAGTGCTTAGCAGGAAACCATTATGTACCACTTTTAAAGTCTTTGGTATGTGCCGGTCGAGGATTCGAACCCACAACCTCCGGCATGCAATGCGAGCGCTCTACCACTGTAGCTGCCATGTGTAAATGTTTAGGTGTAAATGTGTAATCAATAAACAAGTCTTTTGTTATCAACATGACATTGTCACAAGAGAGCAACTTATAAACTGTATTTAAATAAGGGTATCATCAATAGTATACAAGAGCACTTACCGATCATTGCTCCATTGACAAATTTGAAGTAGGGGTTCCTCTTGAACGCAAATTCCAATAAATACCCCCGACACTGTTCTCTTGTCAGACGTAAACAAAGGGAGCCATAGCTGCACTGACACAAAATGTGCTGAAACTAGCATACCACGGTTATACCAGGCCAGAGGACGTCCTGTAGGGAGGTAATATTTACATGGGAGGGATCAGCTGAAGGTACTTTCAAGAAGGGGGGAGGGGGTAAGGGAGTAGAATTCTTTTAAAATCTACAGACTTCCTTTCTAGCCTAGCACACATAGCCCTTTTACGTTTTTACTAAAATTATATAAGTATAGTAAACAAGTAAATAAAAAGCAACATGGTGTATTCAAAGTTTCATGTTAGTACCAATTGGCAGCATGATTTTTGATTTTGAGAACCCGCTTACACAGCCAAAGTATTCAAAGATTCCAACATTTAAATGTCTGTAAATAAGAATTAGCTGTAATGAGAGCAGCATGGTCACATGGTTTAAATGAAGTCAATACCAACTATGGCAGTAACAGATTTATAACAGGGAAGCATTATATAACATATTTTAAGTCTATGGTATGATCTGGGAGTTGATTCGAACCAGGAACCTTCCGTACGCACGGCGAACACTCTATCGATCTGCCGCTGCTGCCGTCAAAATATATCAACTAAGCTCAGAACACCAAAATTGTTAGACCAGATCATTGTTAGAATACCGCCTAGGGTTAACCCGGACTTTACCGGGTTTTTTATTTGGGGGCTTTAGGAGCCCAGAAAGGCTCAATTTGCCAGTATAACAAGTGTTGCTTGAGGATTACCAAGTACATATATCAGGAAAAGCATGAGGGAGGACTGTGAAGTAAGTATATACCTTTTTATCCTCTTATTGCTCGTTATTACGCCTATTTTGAAGGGAAATCGTCCGTGGATATGTCAGTGGGGATGTTTAGGCGCCACTTTCTGTTGTTGGCATGCATGAGAATGCCCTTAGAAATGGACCCCTAACTCCCCAGGGAGGCACTCCGGACCACGACTCATTCCTAGGGGGACTCGTTAATGTATGGAGAGTCCAATAATATATAATATATCCCCCTAACCCCAAAACAAAAATCCCGGAAAAGTCCAGGTTTACCCTGCCTGGCCTTGCTGGCGTGTATTAACCATGTTGTACGCCCGCGTTGCATTCTTTTGATAGCATCATCGTTACTACTCACAAACTTAATACAAATACTAACATGGAGATAAACATGGCTTAGCAATTCTCATTTCCGAGTCATTTGTAACTTTTCTATATATATCTTCAAAAAACCCGAAGTTCAAAGTCGTTTCCGACACGTAACATTGTACTAAAATCTAATTATTGCTTAAGATAAAGTCAAAACTGCCAAATAGATATAGTAATACCATCATGACTAACTTAAGGCTCGTAGCTTCGCTTTTTTACTGTTTAATCTTCTATTGGCTTGGATGCCACGAAACCAGGAAACGACAAATTCAATTGCTCGAGTAATGAAACCCATGGATCGTTTGAAGTATGCATGCAAGAATTTAGGCCTTCTTAGGATGTGATGTATCGTACTAACTTACCAAGCTTTGTGCAATTTCCAAGCGCGTGATTGTAAAATGTTAGTCCTTGCAATGGGTGCCCTCAACTTCGACACTCGAATACAGGAAGAGTTTCCATGTGGACACTTCCTTCAACTTATGTTAACAGATACGCACGGATGTTTGAAGAGAAAGGGAAAAAAACATCTTTAGAAATGATTAACAAAGAAACATACATGTTAACTAACTGGGAACAAATACTTAAAGAAAGTTGGAACAAAAAGTTCATTGCTGCAGTACGAAGGGTTATGAGAGGAAAGCACTCAAGTGAAAAAATTATCTTTAAGATGGGCTTCTCCAAGACTTGTATCTATCTAGCCCAATGGCATTACACTTTTGTAGAACATCTACTTTTTAACTCGTGGTTAATTCATTTGTAAAAGGAATAAACAGAGTTATCCAAATTGGTTGAGTGTGAACTTGTTAGTGACGCTACAATTTTACCACAATGCTTTTGGTTGACTGGAAATTCGATTGTTTTGTGAGTGCATCCCATCGTCCCATCATGAGGAGAACCAATTGGCATTAATGGAGTGGAATATGTCATGTCATCATTGGAAGAACCCATCAGGATCAATGGCAGTGGCGGCTGGTGGGGTTTTTCATTGGGGGTGGTAATTTTCAGATTTGGGTGTGACGCCCCTATTTCGTATCAGAGATGTTACATGAGAACAAAAATGTAACTTTTAGGTCTGTGTTGCTTAGGAACCTAGGCATTTAGCAAATCTTCGATAAAATGTTTACTTTATAAAAACAGAAGTTACAAAAGCAAGTTTACAGCAAATGTCGTATCATAAGAGCAATACTTGACCGTGAGCTCGCCACAGGTGCGCTTTGATTTGAATAAAGAGACGGGTTAGGCGTTGACAAAAAACAGGTTTGTGCTTCTCTCCTCAGTCCCGCACATCACACAATATGAAATCAATTCAAGTCTGCAAGGATTGATCACTGTTTGTACTTTCTTTTACCCTATCCCTTGTGAAGATTGCAAAATGCTGCACTGCCGATGACGACAAGGACATCAGTGCTACCGATGTTGATAACAGAGGTATTGCTGCCGATGTTGATAACAGAGGTATTGCTGGCAATGTTGATAATGGAGGTATTGCTGGCAATGTTGATAATGGAGGTATTGCTGGCAATGTTGATAAGGGAGGTATTGCTGCCGATAAGAACAATATGTTGCACCGCTCATGATTACGATACCATTGCTGCCGATGCCAATGATATTCGATAATGAGATTTATGCTGCGATGCTCATGACGCCAGATGCTACTGGTGATATTAAAGTTGTATGATGACGACACGGATGCTTGTTAAGGGCATTAAAGCTGCCGATGATGGCGACAAGGACATCAGTGCTGCCGATGTTGATAATAGAGGTATTGCTGGCAATGTTGATAATGGAGGTATTGCTGCCGATGTTGACAATATAGGTATTGCTGGCAATGTTGATAATGGAGGTATTGCTGCCGATGTTGATAATAGAGGTATTGCTGGCAATGTTGATAATGGAGGAATTGCTGCCGATGTTGATAATGGAGGTATTGCTGCCGATGTTGATAATAGAGGTATTGCTGGCAATGTTGATAATGGAGGAATTGCTGCCGATGTTGATAATGGAGGTATTGCTGGCAATGTTGATAATGGAGGTATTGCTGGCAATGTTGATAAGGGAGGTATTGCTGCCGATAAGAACAATATGTTGCACCGCTCATGATTACGATACCATTGCTGCCGATGCCAACGATATTCGATGAGATTTATGCTGCGATGCTCATGACGCCAGATGCTACTGGCGATATTAAAGTTGTATGATGACGACACGGATGCCTGTTAAGGGCATTAATGCTGCCGATGGTGGCGATTATGACGATGATTGATCATGTTAGAGGTGATGTCTACATGCCGACGGCATAAGATGCTATTTAGTAACCATACATACTACTTTCCCGTGGTCCTATGGTCGCAAATGATACCAAGTCACATTAGCGCACTTGCCGGGGGCAATCAAATGGTAACTTTCGTTACTCATTTCACTATCTGCATGTCCATGACGCGGATTATTACAAAAATCGCAAAACACTTGCTAGGGCTATTATTGAAGCTATGTCTTAATAACGTAACTCAGTGAAAGAGGATTATCCAACACTTTTCAAATATTATGTATTATGCAATCATTTTTAACTCAATCACCATATAGAAAGGATTTCGACATATCACAATTTTGCTCCACCAATCAAAAACCAGTGCAAAACAAGCGAGAGCTCTTGTCCCGTTTCTCGCAGTGGCCTCTCGTTTGCCACATTTTTATCATATTCATCTTCATGCGGAAAGTATTTGAACCCACTACTCCATTTATTGGAATCTGACCCGATTACTTGCAGTTTTCTTTACGCCAGAGTGTATATGGACCACAAAATGGTCAGATGAAAAGACAATAGGAACTAAATGCGCCGCTTTGTTGTCTTAATTTGATAGATGATTGTGGGTCTTTTTTAAGCTGAACAAATAAATTAAAGCAGTTCGTTATTAATTCTCTTGAGTAAATATGCTCCGAACCCTTCAACTCTCGCATTGCATTGTGTAGGCAAAAGCAACGACGCTAGAGAAGGCCAGACCTCACGGCATGACGATGTAGTATCAAGGAGTATCCATGAGCGACGGAGGCCTACTACTCTACAACTAGGCTGCGTTGATTGAAGACAACAAATCACTTACAGGCAGATATTCTGGCCGTCCCCTTGTAAGGTTTCTCAGGCATAAATGGTCAGTTACCTCCAGGTTTTCGTTCGTCTTCTACTGTAATTGGTTGCATTTCCATTACATAAAGTAAAACGTGCCTAGCTGCTGTGCGCATAACTAGATTTCTAAACCCACATTCTTACTTCACTAGTAATGGTCACCATTTCCAGAAATGCAGGTCCCAAGATAACAGAAGGAATCACCTTTTGATGTTATTTTAATCACTAGTTGTTGTCCATCGTTGCAGATAAACAAACAAACATCAAGTAAGAGATACACTTATCAACGACAACAAAACCATCTCTACACTTGCCATATGTTACTGTATTTGTGTTTGTTTTGGACTATTGAAACGAATACTGAAAACGCTTACAAATGATGGCTACAGATCATAGAATACGTAACATAGGGCCTGGAATCAGGATCCCATGATGACGTCAAACACAATATAATACGCGCCAACTTAAAAAGATGGGATTACAAGCAGGCCCAACAAAATGCATTTGCCTGATAAACCATGATGTAATCTGACCCCCCTGCTGAGATGGCATTACGTCGGGCTGCTATATAAGATGGACTGCTACATAAGGTGAGCTGATCGGCTATTTGAAACTCGAACTTAGTCCTCTTCTTCAGAACCTTCCTCGACATCTGCTGTTTCTAACCACTGTAGCCAATTGTTTACCTAGTAACAATGCAACAAGTACAGTAAACATTACTACACTGCAAAATAAACATTAATATTTACTAAAATAAACATCAATACATTTGTAAAGTAAACATTAACACATTATAAAACAAACAACATACAGTAAAATAAACATCACTACATTGTAAAATAAACATCAATATATACTAAAGTAAACATTAAGACAGTAAAATAAACATCACTACATTGTAAAATAAACATCAATATAGACTAAAGTAAACATTAAGACAGTAAAATAAACACCACATTGTAAAATAAGCATCAATATATACTAAAGTAAACACTAAGACATAGTAAAATAAACATCACATTGTAAAATAAACATCAATATATACTAAAGTAAACATTAAGACATAGTAAAATAAACATCAATATATACTAAAGTAAACATCAAGACATAGTAAAATAAACATCAATATATACTAAAGTAAACATCAAGACATAGTAAAATAAACATCACTTCACTGCAAAAAAAACCCCACAAAAACATTGAAAAGTAACCGTAAATATCAAATCATACATAAAGTGCATCATTTTTGTCTCATAATTCATATAACAGTGTGTTGTCTCTAAGCCACCGTAAGTTTGATCATAACTAAAAACCATGATTAATTTCAGTTAAAAATCAGTTGGTTTCATTAAATATTGCATCTTATATTATTAATGACATCACATCGGTTACATGGGGTTGGTTGGTCTCACAGATCACCTTATGTTTACTATCTGATCAGGATGTTGTGTAGTGGCAGTAACGTTATCCGTTTATATGTGTTGCTTCTTAAATAGGTACATGACTCATGAAAACGTACGAGCGTTTGAATTAACAAAGGCTGAACATATCTAGTTTAAATGCTATCTATGCTGCACATAGCAAGTATATTGGAAGTATATTTGAGATTTTCACAGTTTTATCGTTGTAGTTTCAAAATACAAAAGAAGATGTATATCAAAGAGAGCAGCTTACCTGAAAAAGTGCTTTGCCTTTGCCTGGGTAGGCATCGTTGATGTCTTCTTTCCATTTCATATAAGCATCTTCCTCGATGATCTCCAAATCGTAAAAAAGCATAAAGAAACGCAAGAGCATGCCTGGAGGGAACAAGACGAAGGAAATCAAAATCTTGATCATAATAGTAAGGAATTGCAAGGCCAATAGGACATTTGAATATGCATTAATAGTAACAACAGAGCACAAGGCATAAGGAAGGCAGCATGGATGTAAAGCGGCAGCCATCAACAAAGTGGAAAACGGCGGATGCAAAGAGAATGTAGAGAATCAAAAGAGAATGCAGTGGATCAAAAGAGAATGCAGTGGATCAAAAGAGAATGCAGTGGATCAAAAGAGAATGCAGTGGATCGAAAGAGAATGCAGTGGATCGAAAGAGAATGCAGTGGATCAAAAGGAGACACTGCGCATACAAACAGTCAACAGTAGATGCACTTAAGACACAGCCAATGCAAAGATGAGGCATCGATATTATTACATAGCAATCAAGACACAGAGGATGCAATTAAGACATGGAATATGCATTAAAAAGGGGCGTACGAGGATAATAATTATGACGACAATCACGGTCATCGTGATGGTAATGATGATGACGATGATGATCAATGGCGATGATTGTGATTATTAAGATGATTACGGGGCGAAAGTTGATGATGATGTAGAGTGCACATAAAAAATTGCAAATCTTTACAACAAAAACTCTTCAGGCTCTCTTGTATTGTTTATAAACCAATCCAACTACATCTTATTGTTAACGAAAATTAAAAACAAAGATTACCTTTTGGAAATCCAGCATCAAAACAAAATACTTGTAATGTGTACAGTGCTTCCACCTAAAACATAAAAAGACGATGCCCATTACTACGTCTGTCAACTCAATGAATAATTACTACAATACTTCACAGCCAGTACTCAAATACGTATAAACCATGGCTATGACAGGTTTTTAATTAACAAATTTATCATCATCACACTGGATGTCATCCATGGAATGTTTTGTCAAGATTGCCCTGAGAGAAAAGAAAAGATTTTTAACAAAAAGAAAACAAGAAGAATGGAACTAGTTCACAGACTCCACCTCAAAGTAACACACGTCATCAACTCAATATTATCAGCGTCTTACTCCCTTTCAAATAATTGGACTAAAAACAACTGTTTTTAAACTCTAACAAAAATTTCTACCTTACTCAACTAATTATAAATCAGAGTGGTTGATTCCAAAGATATTGTTTACTGCAGAGCAAAAAGCTTACAAATGTGCTATAAGGAAGCAAAGCAAGAATTTTTCATGATACTATAGTAGAAGCCAAGGCTTACCTGCAAATGTGGCTTTGCATCAAGATACTTCCTTAACAAATTTTGCATCTTTTCAATACCAGCGGTTTCCTTGTCTTGCAAGTCCCGTTCTGGCATCTGACTTGTGTCCATCTCTGGCGCAAGTGTAGTCTCTGATGTGGCATACTTAAGCACACTAAAGCCAAAAAAATGAGAAACGTAAAAATAAGAAAGGAAAGAAAGAAAGAAAGACAGAAAAGAAGAAAGGAGAAAATGAAGGAATAAGACAAGATAAAGAAAAGACAAAGAAAGAAAGAAGCCATTACTTTTGGTCATCTAAGTAAGCCATATATAAAAGAAGAAACTTATTTTATTTTACCAAAAAAGTACATTGTGTAATGATTACTTGTTGCAAACTTGTCGAGGTGTTAAGGGATTTCATCCACATTTAACATGGGTCACATTCACTCGTATGTATATCCCACAAACCATTGCTCAAAACAATATCGGATATAACTGATCACTAGAAGTAAGATCAATGATTGGTTTATAACTATCCCATGGATGTACAGTATGTAGGCATGGTGAAAGTGATGAATAATTGTTCCCAGACGAGCATCATCTTGGCTCTTTTTAAGAACACGGTCCAGTCATACATGTTATCACTAATAAAAGATCAATCCAACTCAAGCACTGACGTTAAAGTCATAAAATAAAACTTGACACCTTTCCTATTAGAAAGTGTCTCCCATTGCCCTCAGGTTCGCCGTGTCATTCAGTCCACTGTCTCTCCTCGGGTCATTCATCTTTGCTGCTAAGACGATTTTTCCTGCAGCAATGGCTTAGTTTTATCTACTAATTTACCACGCTATGTGTGTATGCATTTATTCATCTTAATAACATACAAACAATTTACCTTGACACCAATGTAAACACGAACGATTTCTCATCTGTTATGATAGGCTCCAGCTTTTCCTACAAAACAACAAGCCAAGGTAGGTTTAGAGTAAGGTTCGAAAATTCGCGGATGGATCATTATCATCTTAGAAAGGGCAGTAGAGTTACAAAAAAACATTTTTCCACAGTAAGGAGACCTAATTTAATTTCACACTAGTCAACGGCTAATATCTAGATTCTTTTTGAGGTGGCAAACATCAAAGCTAGTAATTACAGTCCGTATGACCTAAAAACAACAGTTTACTCGCTCCTACAACTAACGAGAGAGGGAAGCATAAAATTGAACGATTTTTCGCATTCTGAAATATCATCTAGTAGCAACATGTAATATCTACCTTGATCCATTTGTACACAGTATTAGTGTTGGATTCACTTCGGAGAATATTCAGTAACTCCGCTTGAAGGTAAAGTTCTGGAAACAAGAACTTCAGACCCTTCAGGAAACAAACCAAGAGAATAAGACATCACAGAATGACACAAAATAAACACAAACCTAATCAACACATTAATGAACAGGGGTATCATAAAATAAGAGGGCAACAGAAGACGGTCAACTACCAAAGACAACAACAAAATTACTCTATGATAAAAGTCGGGCAAGGGCTGACAACATTGGTGGCCGAATCCTGATACTTATCACGGTACATTTCTTCTACTGTCATGCTAAGCCTTACCCCGTTAACTACTGATCTCTTAAAAACTGATCCGGCAGCTGTAGCCGGCTAAAAATTGACGTTTCAGATGAGCTCATCAGCAGCTACAATAATAATCATCCTGATACTTTCCACTCGCTAAAGATGATGAAAATAGTTCGAGAAATCATCGTATTCTACACCACATTGACAGCGAAAATGATAACAAGCTTAAAAATGTAAAACATGAAATAATGGTTAGATGCTTTTGGATAAAAGCACTTAAATCTATTTTGGTTCACATTGACAAAGTTAAAATTGCTTAACAAGATATCTACTGGGGCAGTGACACTTTCCTCCCAAAGCACTTTCTTCATTTCCCCTTACTTCCCCTATATTTTCAATTCCCAAGAAGCATTCGAAAATATTTTTAACGTCCTTTGGAAAATTCGCCTTTCAATAAAAATTTAACATTTTCGTTAAACCTTCATCAGTGTCAGATATATCTAAAGGTTTGAGAGTTGAATTTTGAGTCTTAGGGTTACCAGTTCGAGCCCGGTCGGCTCCCAGTGGAGCTACTGTGGTAATGCCCACTCTTGACAAATATATGAAAAGCACTGTGTCTGCTATGATACTATATCTATATCTATCTATATCTATCTATATCTATCTATATCTATCTATCTATATCTATCTATATCTATATCTATCTATATCTATATCTATCTATATCTATATCTATCTATCTATCTATCTATCTATCTATCTATCTATCTATCTATATCTATCTATCTATCTATCTAT
>JANTCA010002440.1:0-11338 GCA_024741275.1 Chironex yamaguchii | reverse complement strand
GATGTTGCCAATCCTCCGTCCTGCGATCTGCTTAACTAAGCGAAACAACTTCCGACTATCGCCCATACTGGCTGCTTATGCCAAATATGCCAAAGAACAACAGCACTGTTGTCTACTGAAGCAGAGTACGTTGCTGCCAGCCAAGCCATACCAAGAAGTGGTTTGGTTGAGAGGTTTATTTGCCACTATATTGATAATCAGCAAATTGTTTTGAATTATTGCCCAACTGAGAATATGCTGAAGCCTTAACCAAACTGTTAACTAAAGCAATATTTGAATGATTGTATGGTTTGATTAATGTTTGTAATGCTGATTTTGCTTGAACTCTGACAGTGGAATTTGAATAATTTTTATTGTTGGTCAGAGTGTGCAGAACCCATCAATTGGGAGTTTTTAAGCATTCAATATGTTTTCGTGCTTCTTTGCGATATGTTCTCATGTTCTGTGCTCAGTGGGAATGGTTTTTTTTGTATTATGTCTAGTGATCTGACTAGTTTTATTTTTCCATCGTGTGTTCACTGTGTATCAAGTACGTGAATATTTGGTCCATTACACAAAGCTGTGTTTTTTCATCCTTTGGTCACTGTGTATCAAGTATGCGAATGTTTGGTCCATTACACAGAGTTGCGCTTTTGATCATCTTGGTCTGGTTACTGATAAACTTCGATTAGCTACGACACTTTTGCTGCCCATTTGCCTTCAAAAAAATCACGACCATCTGCTTTTCGTGCCACTCAGAGCAGGCCTGGAGCTGAGAGGGGACCTGAAGGGGCTGGGTCCTCTCAAAAGTTCAGAAATCAAACTTTGGAAGTGATTTCTTAGCACAGCAATTTGAATCTGACCTTATGGATTAACACTAATGCTAACAACACCAAAGAAGCGAAGAATCCAGTGTCTTTGTCATAGGTGTCATGACATTGTCTTCGCTGTCCTGTCACTTGATTTGACTCGAAATTGTTGTGCAGACGTTGTCCAGTGCTGATGAAGAGAAGAAGCGATCAGGTCTTGAGTTGAGGGTTTTAGAAATGGCAACATTGTTGAATTATCTTGAAAAAAAGGAACAGAATAACGAAGAAGATGAGAGCAAAACTGTCATTTCATGCAAATATGATTCATCCATGACAGAAAACGAGGGAGAGAGAAGCAGCATAGCAAGTACCAGTTCAACTATTGATATTGAAGAGTCTTCTGAAGCTGAAAAACTTAAATGGAAACAGAAGTTGCGTAGATTTCTTGAAAATAAGGAAGCCCCATATCAACCCTACCTGAAAGATTACCTAAGGACAAAGTTTGGAACAACATCACAACAATTTCAAGTCAAATCAAGTGACACAGCAGGAAAGACAATGACTGTACCATGTTAGCTCTGACTGGTACAAAAAGTTTGAGTGGTTGGAGTACAACAAAGAACTAGACGCCTGCTTTTGTTTTCCATGCTGAGTGTTTGTGCCGAATCCTTCAGAGAAAACCTTCACATGTATTGGGTTTTGTGACTGGTAACATGCAAGGGATATGATGAAGGGATTGCATCACCATAATGATTCCAGTATGCACGAATAAGGAATGACCACATAAGAACAGCACAAACTTTGGAAGACTCTGAATTGTGGCACTGTAGCATCAAGTTTTGTATCCATAAGCAGTGACCAAAAGGATTGGCTGTTTGCTATTTTCAATTTGAAAAAGTTTTTGTGCGCTAATGGTCTTCCTTTTCGTGGGTCACATGAGTCAGACATTGAAACTGTTGATGGTCTGTTTTTGAGAACATATTCACAACTCCTGTTCCTATTGGATACAAATTTACAAGTGGAGACAAATTTACAAAAACCTACAAAAGAACACCACATATACTTCACATGACATACAGAACGAAATGATAGAGACATTAGCCTTCCTAGGAGGTGAACAAGAAAATTGCTGAAGAAGTACGTGAATCAGAACTTTTTACAATTATGGCAGATGTACCATTTGAAAAAAATGGGGTAGAGGTTCAAGGGTTAGTTTGTCGTCATTTAAGTGCTGATGGGAAAGTAAAGGAGCATTGTCTCAACATGAAAGTAATATATGATTGGTCAACTAAAGGTACTTTTGATTTTGTAAACGATTCTTTCGACAAAATCAATACATCAGCAGATGGTCTTGTGTCTTAATCATTCGATGGTGCTAGTGTACTAGTGTGATGTCAGAAGATTACGGAGGCTTACATCTTTTATGTTCACTGCTTCTTGCACAAGATGCACCTTATAGTCACTTCGGTAATGCAAAACATTGAAGAAATATTTCTTCAAGAAAGCGTCTGTTGCAGAGTCATACGACAGTACAACACTAAAATGCATAATTGCAATATGATTGTCTGGCCATTGGGAAAGTGCCAGCCACGTCAACAGAAATCATGCTGAGATCATTCAAGCCTTGTCAGTGGCATAGGTAAGCAAAAAAGTAAAGTGTGAAGGCCATGCTTTGGCAATCAGATTCCTGAGTGAAATGGGACATAATGAAGACAAACCATTGTTTGTATTCACTAATGCCATGTTCATGGAAGTGCTCAAGCCGATTGAAATTGTTGTCAAACAGTTACAATCCTCAGATGAAAATTCAATTTCTGCCTTAGCAGTGGTAAAATGTGTCCAAGATAAAATCATGGTCTGAGAACATGACAGATTTTGTAAATACTGACAATATGCACCAAAGACCATAGAGGACCATCATGCTTCCATCTGCTTTTGACAATTTTGTTGTCACAGAATCTGTACTTAGTGCAAACAGTTGGGGACCAAACATTAGCATCTGCAGGGAATGCTTGGACATATCGATGACAGAAATTAAGGAAAGGTTTTCCTCACAAAATGTTGTGCTGCGGGAAGCAATGTCAGCTGTATCTCCATTGTCCAACCATTACCTCAATTTTCATGCCCTCCAACCACGGTATGAGTATGTGGAGAAAATTTCTGTTGTGCAACAATTTTTTCTGAAAGAACAAGTGCCAGAGAAAGACCTGGAGGAATAGTGCAGAATTTTTTGACGTGTTTTTAAAGAGTAACAGTGGCCACAGCAAGGCAAGGCAAACAACAAGGAGTTCCAGTTTTGGGCTGCCTATACAAGTTTGTCATTACTGCTGGCCTCACATCAACAAGAGAAGAGTGTGTTTCTTCATCATTGACAAGAATAGACTCCCCCTAAATTAAGTCAATGAAAACCCAGAGAGAATGTGACCTTGCGTATCTTGACTTACTTGACTTAGCATGATGAACAGGTAGTTGTCACTGGCAGTACATGAGTCCCTGACGAAAGCCTGCCACTGAAGTCGGTTAGACGTGATGTAGCTTGCTACATCCACTGGATCCTGATTGTTCGCATGGAGGAACGCAGCAACTTCCATATCAGTGACAAGATGTTTCCTCCACAATAGTCTCAGTGTAGACTGCAGCATTCTTAAGCCCTGAGGACACTAACTCCAGAATACCAGCTTAGGGAGTCTAGACACCTGCATTTGGCAGCAATTGCCGAACTAATGAAGATTCTTACGAACAGCTGTTTGGAGAGTTGGCTGGCTGCAACACCTTTGGTGGATGACATCATTTCTCTGGCAATCAAACAAACTGATGCCAAGCATGGAACAAAGACAATGCATCTGGAAGACTTTGAGCAGTCATAAATCAGCTGCTGAGAAAGTCCAACATTCAGATTCGTAGAGCAGGACAGCCATTTAGCCTTGCTTTGCATATCTAGCCTTTGAAAGTGATGTTTTATTGAAAAACATAACTTATAACAACTTCCACGAGCAGTGGAAATCAAAACTGGAAGAAATCTAAAATTACTCAATTTCTGGCTTTTGTTATAACTTGAAGAAAACCAACAATGTCTTGGTGTTATGTAAGCTAATTTAATAGAACATTGTTTGCATTCCTAGTTTTTTGACGTATTGTATTTTGTTACTTAAGATGTTTGATTGTTACTCAGTGGTGGTGTTAAGTTTGTGATCAAAGCATATTTTGAACTTTATCTTGAGTCATTCTATGTTTATTTTAACTTGTACTGGGTTACTTGGCAGATAGCGTTGGTATATGTAACATTGGCTTACTTAATATTTTCAAAGTGACGCATGCAAATTTAAGGAGCTTAGAAGGGTGTGGCAAAATGGTAAAGGGCATGGCACCAAAAATTTTAGCATGTGACACTTGGTGCCTTTCTTTGATAGCAAATTTGCATCCTAGGATTGCAACTACAGCCCCAAAATATAAATCCTTAAAAATTGATAACTTTGCTTGTATACCACCAAAAAATCAAGCTCTTTAAGCTAGAATACATTTGGTTCACATAACATAAACATCAAAAACCTGTCGACCACACTGACATCGGAAAGGTCTTTTCAAGACCTTTTACATGGTATTAGTCTTATTGTATTCTATTTGCTTCTAACTTTTTGCAACATACTGACTAACAAGCACATCGGCACAAATCCTATGCGGGTTTATACCTAGTCAAACTTCGAGATGAAGGTGACTTTTCTGTTTCATACTCTCCACGTAGCGCAAGTCATAACGTTGAATCCAGCTGATATGGTCTATAAATTCTCTGCTAACTTGGGTAGCAATCGCCTTGTTCAGCAAGTCTTGTAATAAACGTCAGTTGATGTACGTGACTAAAGCAAAAAATAAAATCAGTATGTCAAGACAAAACTCTTTTTACCTGCTAGTCCAAAATTTCTGCCCCCAACACTTGCAATGCGCAGTGGAGAAAATGGAGAAAACTGGACTCCATGGAGCTTGTACCCATCGGCATGAAATGAAAATTCTCCTTTGTCCATTTCTAAGTTAGTAACTACACAAATAAAGAACTACGTTGCAGCACCATTGTTGTATAACAAACATCTCATCATTAAATATAAGTCAAGGCATGACACGACAATATAAGATAGCCGTAAGCCAATTTTCACAGCTCGTACTCATACATTTTTACCCTTTCATGCAACTCTCAAAAAGCCATTTTGTCATGTAAGCAATACCATCAGTGTTAGCAAGAAGCCCTTGGCTAGATTTTTAAGGCAGCCCATTCACTCGTTCTTTGATTCCTTTATTCATGCAGCAATAAAACAATAGTGGTCACAGCGCTCTTACACAAATACCCACCTTACAGAAATACGACATTACATAAATACACACCACTCCATGATGACGGAATCAAATTCCTACCCTGACCACCATTGGCGTTGTCTATCGCCAGATAAAAACCGTGTTTTCCACATAGAATTAATTCTATTATTCTCTTAATTCTATGGCTTTCCAAAATCAAGGCATATTGAAAACCAAGGTGGCAGAAAACATAGATATGGAAGAAAGCCTCTCCTATATCTATGGCAGAAAAACCAAGGTAAATAGAAATATCTGCCCCTCTGTCTGAAGCAGAGATCAAAACAAGAAGCACGTAAAAGAGGAGAATTTAAGGCAAGTGATCTGCACTAAGTGAGTGACATGACTTCACGTGATCACTATTGATTGCTTATGGAAGTGAAAACATGGAAGTCGTTCATCCCATTTGTTGCACACAAAAAATCGCCGTGTATGAAACGAAAACTGTAAGTAAACAGTTTGAGTGATTTAGGCATTTGTGTTGAACCGAAACTGCGTCTTAACAATTTCTCATGTCGGCTCATGTATTGCTGAACATCCGAACTGCAAAGTATAGCACTTTCCAACGATCTCTAGCGTGCAAGAGCAAAATGCAAGTGTGCCCAATTTGCTCTAATCATTAGGGCACACCCCCAGCTACGCTCTCTGCCAGGTGTGCGCGTGCAGGACCGTTTTGGATACGAATATGTCCGTTGTACACTTGCCATACTCTGCAGTCCCTGCATATCGTAGTTTGTATTAACAATAGCCATGTTATTGAGTGTATTTTGCGGAATTACTGGCAACAAATAAGGTTTTGTGGCTATGTTACTTTTGGGATCCCGTTTGTTATTGAGAAATGCCAATTTTCTTGGAAATTTCTTTTAAATTACATTTTCTATGCTTTTCTTCTCGAAATACTGTCTAAGTACTATGGGCAAGTAAAGACCGCTGGGTAGCTCTCCTTCCTCTGTGATACAGCAGTCACAATCTGCAAAAGATTGCTACAGCAGCCAAGTAAAAATCTTCTCGTGCTCCTTCTCAAACACTCTTGTTTTAAGATAAAAGTGAAGCATCGGTAGTTGAATGATTCCAGTTTTTATTGCCCATGTTGTGGAAGTGACATGCAGGACCTACCATGGTGCAATCCCATGCAGAAGTCCATAAATCAATTTTTTCAATATTGTAATGGCCTGACCAATGGGACACCATAATATTGTTGTAGCCCAATTGTCATTCTAACATATGCAATAAATCCAAATCAATACCTATTATCATTTAGCAGCACAACTCAAAAAAGTAAAGAGTGATACAGGCCGAAACTGAGAGTGTTAAAAAAATTGGAGAAAGTCATGTCACAACAAATTTTTATTTACAATGAAGGAATGCTATTCCCATAAATAACTGAGGTAAATAGACACTTTAATAAATAAGCTCTTATTTGAAAATATTTGGAAAGGAGTTTAACTTGGTAATCACTAAATTATCTGGTCCTGAAAAACTAGAAGTTTTCCAAAGCATGGTTTTAGGTGACTTTGAGGGGGATCAAACTGCCTGACCAGAGTTCCACAAAAACAATAAAGTGTAACAGCTGAAGAGGGATGTAGGGTATGTAGGTCTGGATTTGTATGTGCTCTTGAGCATGAAAAAAACATAAGTTTTTGGAGTTAGAAGCTGTATTGTAGCATTTGCACTGTTACTTAGTAGAGTTCCTAGTAAACCTCTAGCCTGATGGTCTAGTTTACTGCAGGAGGAGGCCACAATGGCCTGAACTGGATTTGTTAGCAATTTGGCCCTACCACTGCAGCTGATGTAGGTAGATAATGGAATCAATATTTTAATGCTTGGTGCATATATAATGTGTTTTAACATTGGTGTTGTGTTGAATCATCACAATTTCAGCTGTGCTATCTAATAGCTTTGAGGTACTAGCAGCTTCAGAAGATCTGATCATGTACTATGACAATGATACCAGAAATCAGCCAGGCTGTACTTGAAATGGCTGGACAAGATAACCCATCAAGTCTAGAAGAACTCTCTATGCCTCCGGACAATCAAGACATAAACAATGAAAAGCTTCCACTGATCCTTCCATCAGAGTTGAGAGCCATTAAGTAGTTGAAGTGCAACAACGCTGCATGCGAAGACAGTATTACTGCAGACATATTACAGAATTGTGGTAAACCCATTGTTAGGAAGCTGGTCAATGACAACCTCTTTAGTAAAAAGGTTCCAGATAGAATGCATTCATTTGTAATAAAGGAGATGGTACAGGTATTGATAAATACCGGTCAGTCAGTCTTCACACTGTGTCACATAAAGTATTCTCTCAGGTCATGTTGAGGTGAATGCTTTTATGTACTGCAAGAACACTAATCCCAAGTGTAAGTAAATCCAGTATAGACAAAGGTGACATAATAAGAGACAACTGTAGTTACTTCTTGATGTCTATTTCCTAACTAACTAATTACAGATTGTCATTGAATATATACAAGATGGTTACATCAGACTTGCATCAGACAACATTTGCATTAATGCTGCGTAATCAAAATATAAAGATCAGGTGACTGCTGACTGATGCTCAGTCACTATGTCACACATGCTGGGGACATTAGACAGTAATTGCCCATGTGAACATACTGTTTGCAGTGATTTTGGCTGTTTACCACATCCAGTTTGTGACCTGCAGGAGAAATCTGTGCTTCATCTTTGTAGATTTGACCTTGCATATGTCACTGTACTTCAAGACCTACACTATATTGCAACCTCAACTCTGAAATGTGTTTGAGATAGTAACAGCATCAAGCTTGAAAGTGGAGCAAGTCAAGGTGACAACATCTTGTAAAACAACTTGCAGCCTGTATTCAAGATTCAATAAGCTAAAAGATCAACTGGCAGCAACAAGGAATTAACATTGACGGTGAGCATCTCTGGCATCTGTTCTTTGCTGATGATGTAATGCGGATTACACTTTCAGAGACTGGAGGAGCAAGGGTGCCAGCAGCTCCCCTATTGAGAGGCTTGTCTAATGTATCACAAAATTTTCAGCATAGTTGTCTTTTTTGCAGATTTCAATGGAATTGTATCTGAAATTCCTCCATTCTGTCTATGCCACCCGCTCTTCTTATGTCTTTAATATTTATGGTTGTTAAGAAACTCATACTGATAGAACAGGAAGTTTTGTAGGGAACTGCATTTCATGATGCAGAGAATTCACAATTACAGCTCAACTAACACAAGAAGTGAAAACCATGTGTAAACAAGTTTTAGTCACATAGAAATTGCAATGAAAAGAGTTTTGTATAAAATAGACTAGTGTGGAATAACAACAACGCAGATTCCCACTTTGTGTGAAATGGGCTATGACTACATTCCTTTTTCTTACTGTAACTTAAAATTGTTTTTTCTCAAACAGTACTTCATAAACAACTATACCTGAACCTAACAAAGATGCAATACTGTCACTTCAATTAGTGGACTAGGTAGTGAAACAAAGATACTGTTTTATGATTTGTATGTATGGGATACCACTTCCTCCAGAACAACAATAACCTGCTTTACAACTTCAAGGTTTCCTTGCGCTTAAGAGTGCTTGAATCCTAAAAGCTTTTGGAATCACTCTTTAGTTTTCATATTTCGCACTGGAATCTATTCTAAGTAGGTTTCTTTCCTTAAGATGCATGTAGATCATTCTCATTAAGATGGCAGAGCCACATTATTTTTATTCAATGGGCCACATGATTGAGGCTTGGATAAGAGCTTCCCAAACCTTGCTTTGACTATAAAGTTATGTATATTGACCAAACAACAAATAGCCTTGGATGCAGAAATGTTTTCAAACAGAAATTTTATCCTGTAGGAGCTAAGTGTCTAATGACATATGATATCCAGAATTTAAGAAAGTCTTCAAACTGTTTAAGAACATATGTTCCCATGAAAAATTATGACACCCAAAAACTCTCAAATAACTCAAGTTAATTTCAGCCCAAAGAGTACAAGATTCTCATATAGAAGTATGGAATTGCCAATGAAAGGGAAATGTGCATTGGAGTAGTGCAATAGGACAATCTTAGAATGGAGTATGTACAAAGAAAGTGGAGGACAAAGGAGTTAAATTGCTTCTCAAAAAGAGAGTCCACAATGATGTTCCATTTGATCAGGTAATCAACCACTTCATTATTGAGTCCTGTCATTACCTATTGAGTCAAATCCGTTGGTTTGCATTTGAGATAAACTGTGAGCTTAAGGTATGTACTTGAAGAGAAGCAAAACTAAAAAAAAGTTTATGTCGACAACAAGATGATGGTCACATCAAAAGGCTCTAGATAGCACATTATTTGATTTTTTATTGACACTCTGGGAGTCCTGCCAGTCACCAGTAGTGAAACTGTCACTAATGTCAAAGGACTAGTAGGTAAATTTACCCAATTTCAGACTAACCATGCATGCCTTTTGCCATGTTTGGTTAAATATTAATCAAGCAAAATCTTTTTTGAAATATGTAATCATTAACTTTCTCACCACTGCTCTACTGGATGATACAGAACAGGCAAAGTTAACTTAACAAAGATTTTGTCAGGTTTTGGAAGTTGCAAAACAATTGTAAATGAAGAGCTAGAGGAGCAAGACTTTACTGATGAAAGGAAACATAAATGTAGAATATCAGCATAAACATTTCATGTTGCAGTCGACACAGTCGTCTTGTATATAACTGAATAGGTTTTTATGCATTGGCTAATTGCCACAGGTTTTGCATTGCTTATTCCAGAGAACGTCGATGCTGAGAAGGAGACACAAGAGAATACATTTACAATTGTGACAAAGGAATACCAAAGCCTTGGTGTAGAAAAGGTCAAGTGTGTTTAATGTTTGTTCTTTCGAACATATTTTGGTCTGAAGGATCTCTCACTAACCAAAACCTCAACTACATGAATTGCAGGCTTAGGCCAAGAAAGCATTTTCACAGGTCTAAAACTATCAAAGAAACTCAACCTGCAGACAATTATCCAAACTTTTATCTTATATTGTACAGAATGCTAGTGACATTTCAGATGGGATCTACAAAGTTAAAGGGAACATTTTTGAAACTCTAGCTAATAAAAAACAAGTTACAATAAACAGCTGGACAAAGTAGGCATAGATCCTTGATGCTGTTGAACACTGAAAAGAACTTGGTTTAAAATAATGACCACAAAAAAGTAATAGACGTATTTGCCAGCATGCCTAACTTCCGAAAAGTTGATGATGTAGAGTGTTAGAATCAAAAGGTAGTAATGTCCTAAATCACTTTTGTGAACTTTTATTTTGTTTGGCTAGACACACTGTATTTATTGGGCTGATTTCTTTGTAGAAAATGGCTTATGTGTAGTTAAAGCATTAATTGGGAATAAATATAAGGTTTTTGTTCCATATACACCTTCAGTAGCATATACTGCTTTTAGTTGGTTCTATACTTAAACATAAGTCCAAATGGTTTGTTGGAAATGTGAACTCCTTGACCTCCCTAAAGTAGGAGGTCCACAACGCCTCTGGGCACACTACCTACAGGAATTGAATTACCTGCTTAATGGTAACTACTGTGAATGCAAGCCTGTTGGCCTCTACATGCACGTTGGCAAGACCAAAGTTATGTTAAGCCAGTATGCGATCTGGTTTCTAAGATCAAGCTGAGGAGAACGTCTGGCAGTAACACAGCAGAAGATGGAGAGGACCATGTTGTTATTCTTGTTATTGCATAGCTTCCAATTCCTTGCAGTGGGTAGAATCCAGGTGCGAATAATGTGATGACAATTTGCATCACTTCGTTCTGCCAACTGCATTTGACGACGACATCAAATGATGCTTGCGGGACCACTGCCATCGATGGAACTTGGTTTTACGGGAGAGTCCCACCTGTTCCTTTCCCAACCCTCCTCCTTCCTTATCCTGGACTTGGGACCAGGCAATGACGGAGTTGGAGAGGACCATGGTGGGCATTACTGTACAGGACACAAGCACAAGCACCTGGATCCAGGAACAGACAGGTGTCAGAGATACAAATGCTGTGACGAAAACATCAAAATACAGATGGTCATGACCAGTGGCGGCTGGTGGGATTATTTCGTTGGTGGGGCAAATTTTCAATTTTGTTTGTGACCCAATATAGAGACAGGCGTCACGCCCCTATTTTGTATTAAAGATGCTATATGAGAACAAAAATTTAACTTTTAGGTCTGTGTAGCTCAGTAACC
>JANTCA010002439.1:0-11339 GCA_024741275.1 Chironex yamaguchii | reverse complement strand
ATATTTCTGAAGCTCTATTCTTTTACTGATTTCCTTTTGCTTTGGTACACTTTTTACCTACTTTTCTAATTATATTTAAAACTCCTTTCTTATTCCTATTTCTCAGGATTATCTCCTTCGAGAACCTATTGTATTACTGTGTATTGTTGCAGGCTTTGCTGTTGTGTATACTAAAATTTTGTTTGTAAGTATAAATGGACTGTAAGTATCTTTGTAATTTTCCGTAGTCCCTTAATTACTGTCCTTTGTAATGTATTTCTATTGTTGTATCTTACATTTAAGCAGTGTATGAAAATTGTACAGAAAAGTAACTGATGAAGACTAATATCGAAACGTTTTAAATGAAGAGTGTACTTTTTGACTAAATATAAATTTTAATATACTTACTGTGATTGGCCTTATGAGTATTATATATCCCACTTAGTGCAGCTATTGTGGTAATGCTCCACTCTTGACAAATATATGAAAAGCACTGTGTCTGTTTAGGTATTGTATATATCTTACACTAATGAAGGCTTAAGCCAAATCACAGAAAAAGTTAATGAATTTCCCCTTACCCACCACCGGGTTTCGTCTCGCAATACCTAGGACTTTGAAAATCCTTCACCAAATCTTTTGCGCCGTCATGGCACGGAGGTTTGAGTGTTGGCTTTTAAGTCTGAGGGTAACCAGTTCGAGCCCGGTCGGCTCCCATGTAGTGCAGCTATTATAGTAATGCTCCACTCTTGACAAATATATGAAAAGCAGTAGGGAGAAATGTGAGAGTTCTGCTGCCTGGAAGTGATCGCGAAGAGTGTGCAGCCAATCAGAGGCCGAGTTGATTGCTTTGAGAACAATTGGGCAGTTGAAAAGAAAGAAGTGATTGACACTTCCAGTAAACGATGGACGTTTGCATAGAAGATGCACGTAGGGACGTAGAGGTAGACGTCTTTAGTAAAGGGTATTGTAGGGAAGATCAATGTGCCTTATTGTTGGATAATGATTAAGTTTAAGGGAACAAAAGCACGCTCCCCTCGCTCCTCCTCCTGCTGCTACCCTCACCCACCACCGCCGCTCTGGCCCACAAGCACTCTCGCCCGCTAGCTTTAGTGTCATAGCTCTTAAGGGCACAAGTGCTCCTATCAGCCAAGAGTCCTAAAGTTCAAAAAGTCACAATGTTTGAGAGTTCAAAATTTGTGGAAGTGATAACATTTGAAAGCTGTCGGCAACTAGGAGAATGAAAATAACAAAAGACAAGAACAGTAGATGAGGGGAGACTTTATCTATTAAATCTACTAAATACATGGTTACATAAGTATTATATATTCATCTTTATCTCAAAAAAGTGAGAAAGAGTGCATTAGTTTTAAATAAAGTACATCAGTTTTAAATAGTATACAGAAGAGACAGGTGATTACATGTTCTAAAGAGTACCTCAAAAATCATAGCAATACTCACTCGACAGTACAACTCATCGCATCTGTCTGTTGATTGTATTTTGCAGTCAGATAGTTCCACTACGGAAGAAGAGAAAAAGTCGTAAGTTACAACATAAAGATTCATGGATATGCTGAAAGATAAGGGAACATACTAAACAGAACATGTCAAGGTATGAAAGAGTAAATATAAGAATGGAACATACCAAAACGTCTCTTAAAAAGGGACACATCTCCCTCCACTCCTCAGCCGCTTGTGGTGATACAATTCTACAGAAAAGGAGGAAAAATATTACAAAACACCTGGATACAAAAGAGACCTGTCGAAAAAACCCGGATTAAACATCTACATGAGTAACAGTTAGTCTAGATGTCAGACCCATAGCAAGAAAACACCTACAGAACGTGTTTTTAATTCGAAGATACATCATAATCGATAAATCAAAACATAAAAAAGATATATTCTGAAAAAAGTAACTACTTACCGCACCGACTGCTCCTCTGTGGACCTTGTTTGAGGTTAATGCTGAAGGAAGGTTAACAGATTTCCTTCCTTGACATTGGGCAGCATTGAGAAAGGGTTTGTATAAACCTTTAAGTCTCCTCCGCAGTAAAAATAATTCGTTTTTGATGTTTCTGTACTGCAAACAAGGTATTTTATACTCTCTCAGATCTAAGCTTTAGCGCCATGTATTTTCATTGGTTAATATATATAGGGACCAATCAAAGCAATGTTTTACAACCACATGAGCTTGAACACCCTCAATTGCTATTTTTAAAAAGCGCGCCGAATAATGTAAACAACCAATCAAACTTGGAATTGATCATTACATGTCTTGTTTTTTTTGGCAACCGATGGGATTCAGTTTTTGAGCTATTTTTCATCGATCTAAAGTTTGACGCCAAACCATTAACTATAGTTTTTAATGTGTTATGGGAATATATTACTTGGATAATTCATATGTGAGTGAGGGGTTTATTCTTCTGTAAGCGATATCAAATTACCTGAACTTAAGAAGTAATTTACGTATTTTTTCAGCATATAATAGGAGGTCATTACATGGTCTAATTGGAGAAGATGTTAATGTATAACCTTTTAGAGGTACTTCTTCCGGTAATGAGGCTTATGTTTCATATTTTGAATAAGATATCTACCTCTTAACATTCATAACTTATCATCTTTTTACATATGTAATTACATATATTATTATTTATTTTATTATAACATACACAATAATATTTGATTTAGGGGTATAATCAAATTGAATGTTATGCTTAAGAAGAGATGAATATTTTACATGAAAAGACTACTTACGTCTACAAATAGAGCAGCTGACGTATGAGCAATGTAATTACATTCACATAAACTGCCGGGTGACGACATGGTAGCCTGCATTCTCTGGCATGCACAGGTGAGGGAGACACTCGACTTGCAAACGAGGTATGATTTGAGTTTTACATCTCATCTTCTTGACATTACAGAAATTCACCTTTTTCTCCAGTGTGTGCCATTTATTCTTGTTGGCTAAGTCATATCGTCATGGAAGTCGTCCTTCGGTTACATTGTCCTTGTTCTGCAGTCATAAGGGACTGTGTCTTTTGGGTAAAACCAATCTCGTACTCTGTTTATTAAAAAATCGTGATGCTATGTTTGACACCTCCTTCGTTAAGGTGTTCTACTTCTATGGCTCATATCAGGAGGATGTATTTAGTCAGATGTCGTCTATAGTAGGGGATATACAATTTATCCAAGGGATTCCCGATAATTTAGAAGACCTCTTTACCAGTGGAGGGCTGAGCACCCTTGTACTTTTTGATGATCTAATGGATTCCGCTGGAAACTATCAGGGTGTATGTAATTTGTTCACATGAGGACGGCATTTAAACGTATTGGTCATATTCCTCATGCAAAACCTGTTTGATAGATCCAAATATATGCGCACAGTCTAACTCGACAGCAATTATTTTTTCCTATTTAAAAATATGCGAGATCAGAGTTCAATTGCGATACTTGCTCGGCAGATGTACCCAAACAACCCAAAATTTCTGGTGGAAGCTTATAATGATGCTACCCGGGAAAAATTCCATTATTTGATGATTGACCTTCGCCCTATGTCTTCAGATGTTTTACGTGTTCGATCCTGCATTTTCCCTGAGGAGACTACCATCATATAAAGTCCAAAGTAGTATTCCTCTTTCAATTGATGGGTATAAATAGAAGGGGTGGTCTGTGGATTTTCCAACATATCACTCCCACTGGCATATATGCTGAGGTGAAGAAGTAATATCGCAAGTTGTTAGGAGAAACATAGGTCATCTACAGTTGATCGCTAAATGTCCAGCCTGGAAGAGGGAAGCTCAAGAGATGATAAATCAGATCAATATCCCAAAACATTACCGAGCTAACAAACTTCAAAGGCGCTTGATTCAAACGCACAAGGGAGCTATGGATGATGATATACCTGAATGCATTAAGCTGTCAGATGTAAAGCTCACCCCTAAAGTAAAGAGACTGTCCCCAAAGCCCATATCATTTGTATGTAATTCCCCCGGTCTCAAAATGGTTAATGATTCCAAGTGTGTAATAGTTAAGTAAAGCAATAATGGAAGAATATGTCATCAGAGAACGATCACTATGATCTCTTAGCTTTGTTTGTATACCTTATCTCATTAACCTTACACAATGCATAGCTTTGTCTTAGAGCAGTTAAAAAAGAATAAGT
Source organism: Chironex yamaguchii (assembly GCA_024741275.1). Taxonomy (NCBI): domain Eukaryota; kingdom Metazoa; phylum Cnidaria; class Cubozoa; order Chirodropida; family Chirodropidae; genus Chironex; species Chironex yamaguchii. The sequence continues at coordinate 7,201 of JANTCA010002439.1, read as the reverse complement.
TTAATTACAAGGATGAAAAAATAATATCAAAGGATTTACATAATTGATTCACGGTAAAATTGTCCATGTCTTCTACGGATGGTAAAAGAACCGATTGATAATTTGCATAGGCAAAAGATAATGCGATATCATCATTTTGCGACTTTGTCTTTCCAAACATGTTGAGAATATCCATCCGTGTGTGACTAGAAATATGAATAGAAGGCAGTATTTCCCACAAACATTTGTGAACATGCTCTGGAGTCCAACACTGGACCATGTAACGTGTCTTGCATTATCATCTAGAAATGGTCAGAATCTCTGTTTGTAAAGCTGAGGGCTTCTGCCAAAACTATAAAAAATGATAGCACGTTCTTGTTTGTTAAAATACAATAAAACCCAATGCTGTCCACTGAAATTGTGCGCATCCGTATTAACCACAAAGGTTGCTGGGTAGTCATTTGCAGATAGTTTCTTCGGCAGTTGATCCCATGCAAACACGCCTTGAAAATGTCACTTACCAAGAGGATCGCTCTTGAGCGCCAACTCCAGCCGTATGTTATTCATGTTTCTGTTTGTAAAGTCGGTTAAGATGTTTCGATGTTGGTCTATTTGTCTCATATTTTGATATTCCGCATAACAGATGACATTGATTGTGTGGTCCAGTGTGGTTTTGAAATGTAACTCAAGGTGACGATTCCCTTGGTTCTTCATAGACATATATTCACTATCCGATAAATCTGGTGAAAGGTCAATCACATAGATAGTGCAGCCACTAGGAAAATCGAGACGATCAATGTAGTTCCCTGTGTCTGCATAAGACCTTCCTACATCTGAAAACAGGGTATGGTATCCACTGACATATTGGTGATTGTTGAAGTCAAACCATAAGCTTTTATTTTGTATAGGTGTCCCATTCACATAGACTCCTAAGGAGGCAAAGATGTAATGATGAAAAATGAAAGGGTTTCTTTTCTAGGCACCATTGAACCCAGCATGATCCACAAGAGCGACCACAAGGTGATTAGGTAGGGTACTGTAAAATTCATTATCTAAGTTTGCTACAAGATTTCTGGCCAGTACCGGAAAGAATTTTGAGCTGATCCTTGTGATAGGGTACTTTACAGTCGTCTCTCGGATGACATTATTGATAGCATTGAACACACTACTTGAGAGCTTTACACTTCTCAGGTATAAGATTGCATCAACAATGGAAAAGTTATAGTTTGCATTCTCATCCCCACTCATAAGGCAGAATGCGTCCTTTTGTTGATGTAATGTGATGGATAGATCCACGCCATTTAGAATCAGTCGAGGCTGGTGGAAAATATCCTTATGCAAGCGACCCAATAAGTCCACAGTTTTGCCATTTTTGGTCCACCTATGTCATGCCTTGAGTCCGAGATTCCCTTTGGGAGGATCCGTCTCTTCCACAAGTTCAGCCGTATCTTTGTACAATAAAGGTTTTTGCATCTTCCCCAAAGTTCAGTAAGGTTTCCAGAATAGCTCGATAGGAATATGTATTAGATGCTGATGAAATAAGACGCCCACCCAGGGATACATCGACCTGACTGAAGATTGTTGCCAATGGGTAGTTGATGAGTGACACTTTTGTGGTATCGTCTATGTTAGAACCATCAGCCTTGGTGATTTTAACTTTTAAGTACAGGTATGTATTGGCAAGATCCAAAAACTCTTCTGATGAGCTCGTGATGTTGAATTTGATAAGTCCACGTTTCATCAATGGCACTGCCAATCTCAGCACTCCTTTGAAGATACTTCCAAGACCATAGCCTTTTTGGGGTGGGGGCCCTCGAAATCCTTTGATGTTTCCTCCCTTTTGCCAATACAGTGGATGTTGAGAACGTACCTGTTAACGGAAGTAATCTTCCCATGGATTATGTGCAACCACATCCTCGAACTCTTCTAAAGTGTAAAGTGATGATGACCTTTCCAAAATGTCATGAGATGATCAGAATCGTCTTTTATAGCCAACTCCAGAGATTCAATCTGATTAAGCCACACAGCCATCTAGAACGGTTGCTTGTACATTCTGCAAACAACTTTCCTGTCCTTCTCTTTTAATGGGATGACCTGCAGCAAGAGGGCATCAGAGTCCTCTACAATTTGATTGGCAATCATGTCCATGTAGACATGTTGTTTATTCCTATGTCCATGTTGGGTGATGTCTCACTTTCCATAGTGGTGAAACGATCTGAAAGTACATGGCATAAGTCAGGTAGTAGTCTGCTGGCACAGTCTGGGTAAACCACATGCCAATATTGTTATCATACTTGACCACGTTTCTCCCTCGGTGTACATTGTAAAAAGCTTGCGGATACTGGATTTCACACAAGCCTGATTCCCAATTCCCATCAAGATTCAGTGTTCTCGGTAGTTTGACCCTGAAGTTGGCTAACGTGTTTGATGGGAAGATCGACATGTAACTATTACTAGGTAGAGTTAAGTAAAACTGTTGATTTTTCACAACTCAATAGGTGCAGCATATCACTTTGTGGGATCCAACTATTCAAGCTCTCTGGGTATCTTTTCCACTTGACGAGAAGATCGGTCTGATGCCGTCCCACAACCTTTCTTTTTATAACCCTTTCAATCCTATAGATGTCCTGCTCTGCGACTGTCACCTTCCGCAATTCCTGCACATAGAATCTCCCTGTGAGCACCTCGTCTTGCAGACCTTGAAGAGAATAAGTTGTTGGTAGTCTCGGATAGATGTAATATACTACAAAGGTCTCCTCACTGCAGTTCTGCAGGTAGGATTTCTGAAATGTTCTCCTTAACTTACTAATCCGCACTCAATCCCCCACATCGAATTTAGGTTTGGTAGGCATCACACTTTGATACAGCCAATGTCTGAGTTCTGTCTCATTTTCTTCCATGACAACAGATGGCGAAATGCCCAAAGCACGATGTTTGGTGGTGTTGTAAGCATGCACCAGGTGTAGAAGGACATCAAGGTATCGTAGCATGTTGTTTGCCGTTCAATACTTCCACATCTTCGTCTTAAGAGTGCAGTTGAAATGCTCCACACTACTGGCTTTAAGTTCACTGTTTGTGCTGAAAAGAGAAATACCACGAAGGTCAAGCTCCTTTTTAACGATGATAATTCAAAATTTGCCCCCTCTATCCACTTGAATTCTTTTTGGATATCGACCTTAAGTATAACCACCTTTAGAGCCTTGCCCGTCTTGCTTTTCACGGGTTCCACCCATGCATAGCAAAAAAACACGTCGATGATGGTTAAGAGGTACTTGTACCATCTGTTGTGACGACGTAGAGAAGAGAAAACTTTGAGGTTCATTTGAAACTGATGATCTTGGCCGTGGACTCTTACTCATCGTCTGTGATCCTTTTGATGCATCAGATGGTGTATTAGGTATAGGCAAGTTGATTTTGTAGCCATGTCTTTATTTGTTGTTGAATAGATAATGTCACTTCCTTTTTCACAAGCCTTTTTCACACCTCCAAAGCTTGAAGGAATAATAGATATGATGTAACATGGCATCTACCTTCATAACCAACTTCCAACTCCAATATATCATACCATTTACTTGCGCAAGAAGGGGAAATGTGTGGCAGAGGTAGAGCTGAGTGCATAGTTGCAGCCTGGTCCCTTATTGTAATGTGTTGCTAGAAACCCAAATGCATCATAGTAGCATGCGTTTATCTTCACCACATGAAATCACTTCGGCAGTCTATGCAGTATGGGGAGCAACCAGGTCCGATCATACCACCAGATGGGTTTTCTTTTAAAGCCGGTATCTTTTACATCCAGGCTAGACAGTGCACTACAGCAGCATAGTGCAGTTGCTCCTCTGAACCCCTATGCTGCGAGGTTGTAGGAACGCCAGCTCCTGTGACATCAGGTGCCTCGATTAACTCACTTTTCAGTCGCTATACTCCAACTCGATGAGTGTTAAAGCAGCTTCAACATTTCGATGCAGTAAACTAATAGACAGTTGCTGTCCCATATTTCTCCTGCAGTGTGTGTGTGTGCATGTGCAATCAATGAAAGTATGCATAGATATACATCTCTATATATAAATGCATCCATGGGAATGTGTGTTGGCATGGAAGAGGTTTGATAACAGTAAGCAAGCATTTTCATAAAATACCTCAACATCATCTAGTCCTGAATATTATAGATATAAACACAATAAACAGTTAAAAAACCCTCATAACAACGTCCTATTGAACATACTGCAACAATTCCCATTTCATTAAAACCTTAAAGATACGATTGCACATAATTTCTCTACTAAGGTGCTCCAACAAGTCAGTGGAAATTGCCGTGGGTGCATTCTATGCCCTCTGATACCAACAATCCAAGATCTGCTCTTGATTTAGCTACCCACTGGCCTTCTACAAGTACGTGTATACTTGCTCATCCCATAGCATCATCTGACAACCATGTCCAAATTGCTTTTCAAGCTCCATATTTCACCCTTCACAATAGTAATGGACAACCTTGGGTAACTCCTTTTTAATATATCCACATAGATGAGGATCAGGGGTGTTTTGACTGTAAACAGATCCTTGTTGTTATCATATTCATCCATGGTTAGGGCATATAACCTCGCCTTCTTCCCATCTTTTAGATGCGAAGGGTACACCCATTTCCTCTTTACTCCTTTCCTTTTCTCTTCCAGATTTTCTTGTTTTTAAGCAGAGGACGCCCTTCTGTCATGGAGGGTGTCTTTTTGGTGGGCGTCCTCATTGCTGTTTACTTGCAATAGCATTATCCACTGATGGGATGAGAGAATGCAAGCAACGATATTCCTCCTTCATAAGTCCTATTCTCTTCTGAGTGGGTTGAATGCAACCATCCAGATGCATGTATTGACCGATGTGTAAAAGAACACATCCCTTATTGGAGGAGATAACAACGTATCAATTCCCATCCTACTCTCCAAGAGGGAACCTTACTTCCTCTCCTTTATAATTCTCCAAAACATCCACAATCCTGGGTAATAGCTTCATCAGGTTGTGAAACTGCTCTGACTTGAGTGCAGTATCTTTTTGATGGGGCTTAGAGCTCCATCCTTCTCTTCATAATCGCATAAATGTACGAGAACTTTTCCTTCATATGTAGTCACGAACACATGCCGCTGCTTCTTTTTGTTTAGCACAAGAAAATCTTTGTTGGTGTAGCTACTTTCACCTCTCTCGTGAATCTCTGCTAGTAGATGCTGCTTTGTTGGAGTCTAACCCCATTTGATATCATTTTACAAGATGCTTACATATGCAAATCTTTGTAATCCTATGTCATCATGACGGCATAGTGTTTTGTCTTAGACAAAAAGGCTGAGTCGTCCAAAACCTTGTAAAGAAAAGCAATTGACTCATATGAGAGTAAGCAACGTTTAAGTTTCGGTTTGATGACATCATTTGACATTAGGGTATGTTGACATACGTATAATGATGTCATCTTACTTCATCATGACGTCATAATCTTTTGTATTGGAACATTTAGCTGACATGTGTATAGTTTTTAGAAGAAAACCCATTGACGTACCTGTAACGCCAAAACCTACTTGATGACATCATCTGACGTGCATCAATCCCCATCCGATGTAAATTAACTACTTCACGCCTATTTTCTTATAAAATAAATTGATAAATAAATGCTAAGGGGAGACTACATATCACTCACATCACCTTCCATGCCATCAATATGAAGATGCATCTTTTTATAGGATGGAGATAAATGTCTATGCTCTTCTTTTTAGTATACACCATGGTGGAGTATACCTGTAAAGAGTGTGGGAAAAGATATGCAAATGTGCGCAACCTCATTCGTCATCAGAGAAGGCATAATCGTGAAAAACATTATTGGTGTCACTTGTGTGGAAAAGGTTTTGGAAGGCTTGACTGTTTACATCACCATGAAGCACTACACCATAAACAAGTTGCCTCTGCATTGGTGGAGGAATATGCAAATCAGGTGGGAATGTTACCGGTTGAGGAAAAGGAAGTTGCAGCTTGCTCTGCCGCCTACCCTAAGGATCAAGAGGAAATGGCAGAGGCTCAAGTATGCGCGGCCCACCTGGATTGAGCAATACAAACTGGAGAAGAAGATGCTGAATTATCCATTTCTCCTGATGTTATGGTTGGTGCTGGAGGGGGAAACATCTGATCTCATCCGAGTTGAAGATGCCTTTGAAGAACGTGCTGCAGGATATTGTTATTATTTCCCACCAGATTGGGATCCTATTCAGACACTTAAAGATTTTATCAGTCAACTCAGGCTTTTCTATCAAGGAAATGAGTGTAATGGTTATGGCTCGATACTTCAACGGATACATCATCTTGACCTTGGCATTGTGAGAGTGACCCCCTTGCTCGGATCTTCTTCTGTTCCACTACCCTCAGCTGTGTTAAAAACGAAAGCCATACTGAACTTCAAGAATGACGACGATAATAAGTGCTTTCTCTGGAGTGTTTTGGTTGTCCTTCATCCATCAGCAGAAAGAAAACAGGCTAATTGCCTGTATAACTACGAACAATATGAGGATGAACTTAATGCCGAGTGTCATTCCATAAAGACTGAAGATCTCTACAAAGACTTCAAAGCTATTTTCCCACTCCCATCCTCTCCTTTTCCCCCTTTCCTATCATTTTTCTTTCTTTCTTTTTTCCCTTTTATGCTGTAGACCATCCCAAATAGAGAACATCCACTGGGAAAAAACCTAATAAACACACCTGTTGTCTCTCTCTACGTCCTTTGTTGCCTTAAACTTAATCATTATACCACAATAAGAAATATCGATATTCCCTGCAATACCCCTCACTACAGACCTCCACCTCTAGGTCACTACACGCCTCAACCAAACCTCCATCATTTACCGGAAATGTCAATCATTTCTTTGTTTTCGATAATGCGGTAAATTGAAAGTAATTTCCAGGCTTATATAAATTTGCTTTATTTTTTTGCATCTTAATTTTGGATAATTTGAAAGATGATGCAAAGTCACGTGTCAAGTATATCTACTTCTCAATGAGCTAAGATAACCATTATCAAAAAGTGGACTTTTTCGGAAAATCTTAGTGCTTAGCCCATGATGCTCTATAAGCACCACGACGCCCCTGCGTACTACCGTTCATAATATGTATATATATATATATATATATTTAATAAACATGGATGATTGAGCTCTTGACATATATATATATATATATATATATATATTCATCAAGAGTG
>JANTCA010002438.1:0-11341 GCA_024741275.1 Chironex yamaguchii | reverse complement strand
TCCTTTTACTGTTATTTAATATCTATTGTTGATAAACATTACCGATGGAACATTAATGTCAATTGTCGGGGTTGACAAATCCAATTATTTTCCATCTTTTGCAAAGAGGAATTGTTTAAAACCTTTTGATGTGATCACCATTTGTTATCCAGGGACCTATGCATTAGGTATGCATTGGATAATTTTTTGTTTTCTTTCACTTGTACATACTTTTGTTCTCATATTTGAGAAAAGAACCTGTATAGTGTCTCTACAATGCCAAACAATGATCTTGCCCTGATAGATGAACTACAGGCCTCCATAATGACACGGTTGCAAACCTGAACAAACGGCCAAATGTTAGGCCTTTGTCGATTTAAACAGCTATTTAACTGGTTTGAGCTCCCCTTTTATAATACACACTCTATTCTAAGACTGCCCTACTACACTGGTCAAACTTATGTTTCCTTTTTAGAAAATTCTCCAATGTTTTTGTATGTCCTAAAATTAACTGCTTACATTGACACTAAAGCAGGGCAAGTATGGCTTGTATAGCAGGGCAAGTATAGCATATGTCACTTTTTGTTAATGTTTAGCTCCAACAAGGTAGAATCATGTCTCAAAAAGTTCCTATAGCCAAAATTGTTTATTGTTAAAAAAATAAATGTAACTTTCAAGTCAAAATAGGATTCATGCTACCCATTCAGTTATAGTAAAGTGGCCCTGCCTTATTGTTATGAATGAGTTTCATGTATCTTAAAAAGCAGAAACCTATATAGAATAGAATCTAGTGCTTAATTTGAAAAAGTATAAGATATTTCAAAAGAAATTTAGAGTGGAAGGACCCATAGGAAGAAGGGATGATTAATATTGTAAAGCTTGTTGTGGTCTCTCTGGAAGAAGTATCACTACATACCTACTGATGAAATGGCAGTTTCTTTGGTTGGCTGGCAAGTCTACTAATCAAAGTGATAATATCACGTATTTGTGCCATTTAGGAGTAGTTGTTTATGAAGTATTCTAAATAAAATGGCATAAAAGGAACAGATGACATAGAATGAAGTAAAAGGTCAAATACAATTCCTTTACAAAGACAAAATGACAAATCTGATAAGCCTCTCAACAGGGGGTACTGCTCCCCTGGTCATGATGCCTCTGTTCACTTGTCAGACTTTGGTAACCATACCATTTTCTAATCCAAACCCAATATTGTTATTCTCACTATTTTCCATACCTTTTACGTGATTAAACAACATTGTTCCTCCTGATGACAACAGTAACTGGAAACATGCTATCCATTTTTTTAAATGAAGAAAATGTTATCCATTTGTTTGAATGAAGAAAATGTTATCCATTTTTTAAATGAAGGAAATGTTATCCATTTGTTTGAATGAAGAAAATGCTATCCATTTTTTAAATGAAGAAAATACTATCCATTTTTTTAAATGAAGAAAATGCTATCCATTTTTTTAAATGAAGAAAATGCTATCCATTTTTTTAGATGAAGAAAATGCTATCTATTGTTTTAAATGAAGAAAATGTTATCCATTTTATTAAATGAAGAAAATGTTATCCATTTGTTTGAATGAAGAAAATGCTATCCATTTTTTAAATGAAGAAAATGTTATCCATTTTTTTAAATGAAGAAAATGTTATCCATTTGTTTGAATGAAGAAAATGCTATCCATTTTTTAAATGAAGAAAATGTTATTCATTTTTTTAAATTAAGAAAATGCTGTCCATTTCTTTAACTGAAGAAAATGTTATCCATTTGTTTGAATGAAGAAAATGCTATCCATCATCTTCAAAGTTACTAGTGCTACATGTGATACAATCTCTAGTTTTGTGATTTAGTAAATTTAAGTTGTGATCTCCTGATCGATATATCACAAAAGCACCACATTTTCTGAATAATATAAATTATTACTATATAAATTATAATGTCTTAGAACAGAGTGTCTTTGCACAGCATGGTTGATCATTGTCTCCAAGGGGTCATCATGAAAGGCCTCTGATGCTTAATTTCCTTTTAAGAAGTCAGAAGGGCTAATTGTGAATGCTGATTGTGTGAAATCTAATCAAAGAAAATGAAGAAATTTTTATGAATGTTCAACAAACTAATTGTGAGTTTTTTCTTGAAAGCTCTGCTGTGGTGGCTTGGCCGGTGGGCGGCTGGGGACATGGCCTCCTTAACAGAGATTTGAAGAGGTACCAAAGTTCAGAAAGGGTGCCAAGAATAAGAAGGATTTCAATTACACTATAGCATCCTACTACCACCCAGTAAACTGTACCAGGATAAGGTTAATTAAGTGTAGTCTGGTCTTCCACAATAAAGATGACACTGATGTTAATGATGATAGTGATAATGCTAGTAGTGATGCCAAGGGCAATTCGTGCTTATAAAATGGTGACAGGTAGAGTTGCAGTTGAAGCTGTGGGTGAGAAACAGACAACAAAGCCATCTTCCTTTACTGATGCACTTGCTATCATCTCTCACCCAGATTTCAGCTTTAGAGATATCCAATGTTGTGTCATGTGTTTTCGGGTGCTGTGGCCATCCCTGTTAGCTCCACAACTGCAGAAAGGTTGTTTTCAGCACTAAAGAGAATCAAAATTTGTATGAGATCAAGCATGATCCCAGAAAGATTAGAATCCCTGCTTGAAATGAACATCAAAAAAGATTTGCTACATCTAGATGTAGATCATATTGTTGAATTGTTTGTAGAAACCTCAAAGGAACTTTCAAAGGCTCTTTCATAACATTTTTGCTTATGTCAGTCACATTAGACAGTTTTTTAACTGCTTTCAGTAGCCATTAAAAGGCAGTCTTAATAAGTACAAAAAAGAACAATTATGTTCCTAAAACATGTCACTTTCAATTGTTTGAAATGAAATGAACCATGTTCCATAAAATTATGGAATCTTTTATAACAATTTTTGACTGCTTTCAATTTGTTTAAGGCATTTTTGAGACAAGCTTGTCAATCAGTAAACCTGGATTTTTAAAGGTACTTAAACTTAAAGTCTGATATGATAAATAGAATATATCTCTTATTGTGGAAACTAACTTAGTCTGAAATGATGAGTCAATTTCTTTCTATATTCTTTTTAAAGTCTCGTTCAGTAAATTGTGCTCATGTGGGGATCAGTTTTTCTATCCATAACATTGTTAAAATTTGCAAGTTGCAGGCTGCCAATCCCCTCATAAGCATGGCAGTTATGTTTTTCTCGTGAAGGGGCACCATTTCTCTCCCCCTCCCCCCAACACACACACAAAATAAGCCAGGCAGCCCCTGACGCTATATTTTTACCGGGTGGGGGGAGGGGTTGTGAAGTATTTTTGTCTTTTTTTGTATCCCTTTAAGCTATCCAGACTACCCAGGTGAACAGCAAAATTCTTTAAGATGTTTGGCATAGCTTAACTACAAGTTCAAATAATGTAATAAGTTTCTTAATAGGTTTAAAATTTGTTCCCTTTAAAATTTGTTTAGAATTGTTAATAAGTTTAAAATTTGTATATTTATATATATGGAATAAGTATTTGGTTAGTGTTTAGCAGTCTCATAATAAATTGGACACTTGGTACCGTTATAACTGGGCACTCATGGCAAGACGGAAATGATCTTTCTCATGCAGCTCCCTGTAAAGCAAACAGGAATAACAAATTTATAACAAGCAAAATTTTTATTCAGTAAACTGCAAATTGAAACTACAATTTTTCCCTGCTTTCCTAACTTTAATATTATTATATACTGTTTCATTCTGGCAAATCGAATAAGATAGTATCTTGTTGGAAGAAAGTGTGGGAGCAAGTGAGTGTGTAACCTACAGTGTAATCCTACTGGCACTTGATTGCATCCTTCTGTAGGGTGGCCACTTGTGTAGGGCAAACAGTTTTTGGAAATGTATCATGTCTCATCATATGGATAATACCACAAACGCGAGGAGTTATCTGTTAGTCATATACAATTAAGCCTTAATAGTAAACATGCATTAGTAGGTAAAGTAAACAATGTGAAAGTTGTGGTTACATGAGAAGGATGTGAAACTAACGACATAATGACATTTAATGTGTTGTTTGTATGAAACATTTGGGGTGACTCCCATTTACACATTAGGCTTGGCCACTATTTTCATCGTGCTTATAATTGATTACTTTTAATATGAGAAAGATAATGACAGGGTTGATAATATACTTTCATTGGCTGATATGCGTGTTTGCTTAGCAGGATTAATGTATATGCTGTACAATAGATATCTCAAATTTAACTTTTTTAATTTTGTAGCTGGATCCTGATAATCATGAAACGGACCCAGAACTTGCTAAAATAAAAGAGGAAAGGGGATACAGTTATTCTGACATTATCACAGTGGACCCAGAGAGTCTTCCAAACTATGAGACAAAGGTATGTGCTTAGAAATATCCTGTTTTCTTTGACTGCCAATGTAGTATCAGGCACCATAATAAATGTTTATGCTGATACAAAGCTTGCAGACTTGAGAACTAACTGCAGCAGATGAATAAACAAATCATTTCCAAAGTACAAATCTTGCACAGGGTTTAGCCCAGGAACCAGTAGGTAACATGCTAAGAATACTCTAATGTCATATCTGAACTCCCAGGCATTACAAATGGGGATTATTTTAGCCTTGCCAAATTGTTGGTTACTGAGTCCTAAGGAATAGACTATAGTTGAAGGTCACAAGAAACATTGTATCATTACCAAATCAAACCATTAGGTTTATTATAGGTTGCTGAAAGACAGGTTTCGCTTGATGCACAGTGATGATAGTTCCCAATTTCTCGGTCTGTTTGGTACCATATAATCAAATAACATAAAACAAGTATCATTTTATTTCAGCTGTGGTGTATGAACAACACAATCAACTGCACTTTCAAGAGCATTGAACTGTGTTTACATCCGAAGCTGCCTTTATAAATGAAATGAGGAGAAATATATATGAGTGCTCTGGCTCTCATCTGTGATGAGAAATTAATATCTGTTATTTTGGTACTTTGTATTGCCGTTTTGTGATGATTATCATAGTCATTAGTACTTTTATGACAATAAAAATCATTGGCATCATCATCAGTATTTGTATTACTACTTGCATTGATACAATTTCATTTAGTCCCCAAGTTGCGTGGCTTCACATGTTAAATTCGAGAGTATATACTTCAGTGTCATAGAAGCTGTTACTACCATTGAAAATACAAAAAGTATTGATGATTCATAGAAATTCAATAACAAGTCAATCTGGCAAGACCCTCATTTTTCTAGTTTATTTCACTTGAAATTTTAATGATCAATTTTGTGTATTTATCGTAGATAAAACAGTTCTTTCAGGAACATTTACACTTGGATGAAGAGGTCCGTTATGTCCTTGAAGGTGGTGGGTATTTTGATGTGCGAGACAAAAATGATAAGTGGATAAGAATTTTTGTGGAGAAAGGAGATTTGATTGTACTCCCAGCTGGAATCTATCACAGATTTACACTTGATTCTAATGTAAGTTTTGCATAACTAAATATTTATGGTGTACTTTGAACTACTTATGAACTCTATACACTTAAATACTGAGGACAATTGGAATGGCAGCCACAATTGTGACTTCCAGCAGTTGTTTTGGAAAGATAATCCAAGTAAATGGGAATCAATATGGCAACAAGAAGTTGTAGTTAGGGTCAAATGTGTAGGAACATAAATGTTAAGAACGTGATTTAAAAGATCATGACAGTATTTGTATGCTAATAAAGTGTTATAGTAAGTGAAAGGGCTTTTGGCGTCGTTATGGCAATAATGAGATTTTTGGAATGTTATGTTCCTGTTTTGACATTTGGACTGTTGACCCACGTGACTATGATTAATATTATGTGTAGCCTTTTCAGTTGTACTCTTTACATCAAGAAGACTAACAGTACTATTTGTTTGTTTTTTCTAGAATTACGCTCGTGTCATGCGATTATTTGTTGGTGAACCGGTATGGACACCATACAACCGACCAGCTGATGAAAAGCCGGCGCGTATTGATTATGTAAAAGGATTTTTACAAACTGCTGCCTGAAACAATTTGGCTGTGGAAGTTCTATTAATTGACTTCTTGTTACACATGAATACTATTTTAGCCTACATCCGGATGCATTGTGCAGCCATATGTAGTATCTCTGGTACTAATTATTCATAAGATATTATGTTATGTAAAGTAATGTGATGTTTGTAATGTAATGTGTACTGTAATGTGACGTATTGTAGTTTGTGTACTTTTGTGTATACACTGCTATCTGTTAGCAATGATGATTTGCACGACTTACAGTAAGATGCTGTTCTTACTTCCACGTTTAAAAAGAATTTGTAAGTAAATACCCCTCATTTTAATATTTTATGCAAGGACTTGTTTTGTCAACCAATTCATCTCATGAATTTTTGTTGATTTTTTATAGACTTCCAAATACTTTCTTGTAATGTTAGTTGAAGGTTAAAACAAGATCCAAGTTTCAAGAAACATTATTAAGCACCTTGTTAATGGCCTGTTTTATGCAAGACGGTTATCATATCCAATTAATCTGTACTTCTCCAATTTTGAATCAAGCTTCTTTTGGTTGCTTCTACACATTTTACATGTACCAAACAACCAAAAAGTATGAGGTACGCCAGAAACCGGTTTTGTTAACAACACAGGTCGTATGGAGTCATAACGTTAGTTTCTAGCCGTTATGTTTTGTAATATTCGCTCCCGAGTTGAGAATGTTTCGGTATCATGTTAGCTATTGCGACCGAAAACTAAAGCAAGAAAGTGATTACTTTAAAGGTTACATCTCTTAGGTGTGTTTATGCTTACAATGGACAAAGAGGACGAAGGCGGTATAACCTCTCATTTAGACCGAGAGCTTAAAAAATAAGAAAAGGGATATTCTAAAGGTACAATATAACATGTGATTGTGACTTGTGGCTAATTTCTATTTATCTCAACATTTGGGGGTTTTTTCTCGTAATGTCTTAATAACCTAAATCCGAAACCAAATATATCATTCAACGTACCCATATATTTCCTGATACTGTCTACCATTGGGTATAAACTGCTTACAATTTTGTTGACAAATGCCACGCATAGATGTATCAGTCCTAAAAGACATCATTTTGCAGCGGTTGTGTTAAGATGTGTTAGATCTTAATGATATGGATCTACTATGTCCTTTTAATAATACAAATGTTATGGATGAGTATTGGTTAGGTTTATTACAGAAAGGCAATAACATCTTTTATTTAGTAAAATGTTTTTGTGACTGCATCTTAGCCTGTTTTGTTATGCTGCGATGCTTCATTGTTCTGTTAACGTATCCATTTCTAGTTTATTCACACACTGGCAAGCAAGTGGGATTTTGCATAAAATCAAGGAGGCCACAAATACCAGTATGTCAGTGACCATTTCCTTAAAATATTTTGTAGTTCACTAGAAACTCGATTGAGGTACAGGAGGTATAGGAGGTAAGGAGAGATGATGTCTTCCAGCTGCTCTACTTTTTTTCTGTCTGGTGCATTCTTTATCTATAGATATAGGGCAGCTTCTTTATTTGTACAGTTTGGTCACTGGACCAAGAATATCACCTTTTTTGCTTGTTGAACGTTACAGCCTTTTAGAATTACTCTGAAGACAAAGCAAGCAACGGTGCACTTATTTCTACAAATTAGTAGTAAGCAACTAGTAATTCGGCGAACTTCCCATTTCAATGGCATAATCACAGAATAGAGAATCACGTATTCTATTCTCTTTGCTTGTACCAACAATGCGTGTGTCTTTTATAACCTATCACTCATTTGAAAGTAACCAAGGAATACATACGTAAGCATTTAATGATTCTTGGGGTCTTTAGATCATGT
Organism: Chironex yamaguchii; assembly: GCA_024741275.1. Classification (NCBI taxonomy): domain Eukaryota; kingdom Metazoa; phylum Cnidaria; class Cubozoa; order Chirodropida; family Chirodropidae; genus Chironex; species Chironex yamaguchii. The sequence goes on along the minus strand of JANTCA010002438.1, from coordinate 3,482 downwards.
GTTTGATCAAGACGTGTTATTGACACTATTTGTGATCCAAACTCAAATAAATGTTATTTGAATGTTCTTGGAATATGTTTTTGCTATCGACAAATACACTATCATTAATTACCCTCTCGAAGATCAGAAGAACGGTATTTTGAATAGCTGGCCTTCATGATGTATAGGTGAACACATCTGGTAAACTCTTGCCAGATAATGACAATTTCTTCTCCTTGTGCACAGTCTTTTTAGACTTGTGAAAATCTTAAGAAAATGATAACAAAGGAATATGACGTGTTGAATATTACTATTATACTTAGAAATATAGATTGCACTTGTTAATCATATCCAAAAGTTAAAAAAAGTAAAATAACATCTTGTGTCTTGTAACTGTCAAAACCTGTTTTTGATTGGTGGCGTTAAATAGACAACGGATTTAGACTACTTTATTAAGAACACTGAATGTGAATTTTGTCCCATTTGTATCGCGTGATCACAACATAAAGCATAACATATTCTTTACTCTTTGCTTTGATCAACAATGCCAATGTCTTTGTCTAATATATCAGTCACTTCACTGTTGCCCAGGGATATGATGGCATCTCGGCTTAAAATAGATTCCTTAATTCTTTAAAACGTATTAAAATGTATTTTGGACAACGAGTTGTGATCCAGACTAAGTTTAACACGTTTGGACGTTCGTAAAATACGTTGTTACTATCTACAACTGCACGATTATAACTATCGCGTGCATAGACTAAGAGAACAGTACACGTCTTTGAGTAGTTGACCTGGGTAACTTATATTAGCAATGGTGCAAGCTTGGTTCTTTGATAACGCAGAGGGAGATCAACGCCTACCTCATAAAGGCCCTTTGTCTCAGGAAGTCAGCCTTAATTACTTAAAAGACCTTGGAGTGTTGTACTTTAAGGTACGTTATACTTAACTTGTGTTCTTCTTTGTCAGTTTTATCATGCCCTAGAATGAAACATGATGTAAACAACTAAACATGATATAGTTGCACCGAAGAGCTTTTGCGTCGAGGAGCCGTGCGTAAAGCAGCGTTTGGCGTGCTATTTTGGCAAAATTCAAAATGGATGACTTGTAGAGGTAGATTTCAAGATGTATTTCCATCTTTAAAATCAGTCTTAGCAAAGTGGTGTGAAAACCTCTTCTTTAAATCAGGTTTTCTAATCAGACGGCCTGTTTGTAATATCATCGATATTAAATATTCAAGAGCTAAAACTGTTATGATAAGACGCTTCATATTTCAACAAAAAAGCTTAAAATGGCTGACCAAATACGGGAGTATATTTAATGATTGCCTACATAGGGTATCTATAAATATGATGACATTTGACGCAATATTTTTCTTAACAAAATCATATACTTTGTCGGGTGTTCTTGACAACCGCTCATAGCAACAATTTTGAGTAAAAGCAAGTAAGGTTTTGCTTAACTGTGGTTAGTCTATCTCTATCTCACAGCAAATACGGCATTTTGCAAGCAATCATTTTTTGAGCCAATATACTCTGCAAAAGATTTCTTTCCTATTTTCTCCTGAATAGTTCCAATACCTAGATTGTAGCTCCATTTATCTAAATCCTAGTTACATGAACACAAGACATTGCTTCTAATGCCAAATTAGTTAGCGTCAGGAAATCTAAGGCTTCTGTTCTTGTTTCATATCGCCCCTTCTATTATAGAGATTACGAGCTGATATCACAAATTTATCACAGAATTGGAACAAATTTGCTGTCCTTTCCTATAGCTAATAAGGAACAATATCCACTTTGTTCGTTACGATGAAACCAATTTGTTTTATTTGGAAGATTTATATTTATCTTAAACCTATTACGACACATTCATTGAGTTACCAGAGGTACTGGAGGGAAATCTAAAGTCCACTGTAAAAGTACTCTCGCTAATGCACCGTTTAAGACATTTATGCATGACATAGTAGTGAATTCTGAAAACCCGTAAGGATTGATGGACTTTCCAGGTCGCCCTGATAAGCTCGTTAGTTCGTCTGGTACAGAAATATAAAAAAGGTAGTTCAGAAAAGTGACGTATGTAAAAGGGAAGTAAAAGGAAGTGAGATATATAAAAGAAGGAGAAGATTAATCAAAAATAAATGAACAACATGTCAAGAGCTCTTTAAGATGGTACAATGGATAGTTCAGTAATGAGCGGCAAAGGAAGGATCTCTGCAACGCTAAAGGCGATTGACAAATCTGAATTGCCCAAAAATCTCTTTTTGGTGTGAAACCAGTATAGTGAATTGCTTGGGTTAGTGTAGCCTCTACAGATATATGAGATGCAATTGACCAGAGTAGAGCGAACAGACCAGAATAGTGGATATTGGACGGAATATGCTGCTCGTACATCAGATAGCAACTGGCAGCTAGCAAAAAGACTTGTCATTTTTAACTTAGCATGCAACTACAGTTGCCAAGACTAAAAAAAATGTGAACTATGCTTATTGCATGGTTTTTTGAATGCAGGGATCAGACATTTTCTTTCAGAGGTTCGCATTGGATTAAAATGGAAAGCATAGAAGACAGACAATATTGTAATATACGAGATGAGACATGCATATATCCGAGCTTGAAACACATTTTCAGGAGCAGTGCAAAGGAACAAAGCGATGCAGTTCCAAAATGGAAAAGTAATCGGGAACAAGAGGAATGATCTTTGGTTTTGGTGCAGTATGTCTTCCAGGGGCAGTGCTTTTGCAACACGGACATGTCAAGGTATAAAAGTCACCCCAATGTGCCACCACATCTCAACAGAGCAAACTCCTTTGGGTACGTTGCTTGTTTAGATAACTGCTAAGTCACTTTCGCACACCCCAGCAAGTCACAAGCTTTCAGACATTTATTGAGAACAGGAACACTTCTCACTCTACTACCGGCAAAATCCCTGCTGTGGTATTCTCAATTTGGTATCTCGGAACAAGAGGCGATGCAAAATATGCAGAAGAACACAGGCAGAGTATTAAACTGTTAATGCTATGTTGTGGCTGATAAGATGAACGATGAGATGAAGTGTGATGTCTATGGCCACACATTATTTGTTGTACCTTCATTGATGTAAGAATTAAGTAATTAAAAGAGATATCAAGAAGTTACATATCAGTAAAAGTATAGTAAAGCAATGTAAAAGTGTTAATTATTGAAAAAAGATCTAAAACTAACAACGTTTCGGTATTTAACCTGGCTGCTTTCGATAAACAATTTAGGTTGACTTCCTTGTCCACTTTAACGTTCGCTTACTACTTTTATCACTTTATAATTCCTTAATGTTTACTTGAGAAAAAACATTATAGGATGGATGATAGATATGTAATTACTAACATGTTTCCGAAACTAACATATTTAGATAACAGGGTTAATATAATAAGATATAATAGATAGATAGATGGATAGATAGATAGATAGATAGATAGATAGATGGATAGATAGATAGACAGATAGATAGATAGATAGATAGATAGATAG
>JANTCA010002437.1:0-11341 GCA_024741275.1 Chironex yamaguchii | reverse complement strand
AGTAAGTAAGTAAGTAAGTAAGTAAGTAAGTAAGTAAGTAAGTATGTAAGTAAGTAAGTAAGTAAGTAAGTAAGTAAATAAGTAAATAAGTAAGTAAGTAAGTAAGTAAGTAAGTAAATTCATCAATCAGTCAGCCAATCTACCCATCCATCGACAGATCATGGTATCCATCAATCCGTCAGTCGGTCACTCAGTCAGTCAGTGAATCCATCAATCAGTCAGCCAATCTAGCAATCCATCAACAGATCAAGCTATCCATCCATCCATCCATCCATCCATCCATCAGTCGGTCAGTGAGTTCATCAATCAGTCAACCAATCTAGCCATCCATCAACCGATCAAGCGATCCATCCATCCGTGAGTCAGTCAGTCGGTCAGTCACTCAGTCAATCCATCAATCATAGAGTCGATGTATCCATCCCTTAGTCAGTCAGTCTATCAGACAGGCAGGCAATGACCTAATTAGTTCATTAATCAAGAAGTCCCTTAATCCGTCAGTTGATTGATCGATCAAAAGATAAGCAAAAGAACTCTATTAGGTCTTAGAACATTATGCTAAACCCCCAGAAATAAATATTTGCTCAGTTTAATTTGCACAATGGAAGGAATGTCTTTTACCCTTCTCGGGTCAATCAAAGTCACTTTTAGGAGACGTCAACTTCTGCATTCATTAAAGTAGAATGTCAGACCCGAGTTAGTGGATGGAAAATGGTTGATATGTTTAAATACTTGTATTTAATGTTCTTTGGTTTATATGTAGAGTCCACCGAGAAGCATTTACATTGCAAACGTGAGACAGTTGTAAATTCAAGCATCTTTTGGAGTCAGTGGAATTTTTCACATTCACTTCCTTGTTGTGCATTGTCAGTTTGCTATTTGAAGTGTTGATACCGTACCTTGTGTCTGTACCCTATTCTCAAATTTTCTTCCAAATTACAGACTGATTTATCTGCTTTGGATAAAAAGGAGGAAGTTCGTGTTGAGCTCCCAAAAGCCTTCTGTGCAAGTTGCTGTGGTGGTGTGAAGACTCGCTTACTTAGCATTCCAAGTAAATTTAGTGCCATGAATAAGTTTGTGATTGGTCCTGACTCCCGGCTACGATATATTAGACAGTGGAATTGTTTCTTGATCTATCTAACATTCTTGACAATAACTTATACCGTGAGTATTCCTGTTCTGCTTCAAATTACTAGTTCTTAAGATGAAATATGATGGTACATCGCTGATTTTTTTCTAAGCCATATTTACGAGATCCTTTTATCCTTGGACTACGATGAAATACTTTATCAAGCTGTTTTATATCTAAACATGCGGACATCCGTTGTGGCACCTCTGCGCGGAATGATTCGTTTGCGGCATCCGCGGAGGTCCGCATATTGAGATAGAAAACAGCTGTACTACTATGAATCTATTTTCCTGACATTCATTTAAAACACAAGGAATACTTGACCATGGGAGAGGCATTACTTAAGACGTAGCTGGATGAAAGTTTAACGGATTCTTCATTTAATTTGCTAAATTACAACCATATTTTATCTTTTATCAGGAATTATTGCTTTGTATATTGATGTGTATCATTTTTGCTTTTTAAATATTTGTATTTGTTATAATTAATTATTACCTACGCCAAAGAGGTTGTATTTTCGTCTGGGTTTGTTGGTTGGTTTGTTAGTTCCCGAAATATCTTATAAGGTTATCAACAAATCGTTCAGAAATTTTTGCGGTATGTTGGTGGCGTGACTGGCTCCAACTGACTCTTTTTTTCGTGATGATCGTGAATTAAATCCTGTATTCTGGATCACTTTTTCGGTAATGATACCTTCATATATCTAAGACTAGCCAGGAAGTCGTCATGGTCGTAACCCAGACACAAGGAGACCTATTAGAATGTCATGTTCTTATTCTGTGACGGAACCACAATTAGCCAGGAAATCGTCATGGTGAAAAGCCCTTGTTAACATCACGCCCATTAGTACAGATCATTTAAATAGCCATAATGACTTGGCGGAAGTTTGCGCTCTCGGAGTGTTTTTAATTACTGAATTGATTGTTTACATTATACCTTGTATAGAGGAGTGAAATTACACTTCGTGAGGTCCACTTATTTCTTATACCCGGAGACTTGGTTGTGCCCAGTGTTTTGATTAGCGAAATGAATTCTCCTACTTTACGTAGAGATATCATGAGTCTTTTGTAGGGGGATATGATTAAGGGTTACAATTACCGAGAAAAAACCCAATGTATTTTGAATGCACTTTTCCATTCTTGCATCGTTGAACCTGTGACTCATTGAAGAATTGATTACCAACTGATGAATCTGTGTGATTAGTATCAAGCGAAGGGCTTTATAGATACAGTTAACTCCCGATAACTCCAAAATTCGATGGTTGAAACTATTTTCATTGGTCCCTTGACAGTTCGAGCTATCGAAAGTTGGCTTCTTTGTCTACTGGTTACCGAGCGTAGCACATTCCTATGCCAGGGTTAAGCAATGTTATTAGGAAGTGAGCTCTTTATGACAGTGGGTTATGGTTTGTGGTGACGTGGATTTCAGCTCGCAACGACTGGCTTGCAAGATCGTCGTCTTACCCACTATATCACCGCGGTGTCTATATATTTTATCATACAAATCATCGTTGCCTCTTACATATCTTATTTTCAACTTGAATGCAATAAGACTGCAAACGAGTATTTCAGGATACCACTAGAAGCTTTCGGAGAGTGCAAATCTCCGCCAATCCAATTTTATCTCGTGAGATTCCCAGTTTTCAGAAAATTCAATGGACCTGGATAACAGGCGTCATGGTAACAGGGTTTTCCCCACAATAATTTCCTCGTTAGTTGTAGTTTCATGGTGATATCGCTACCAAATGTGGACTTTCTAATAAGACCTTTTCTAACTGGGTTATCCCAACGAAAACGTCCTCACTTGTCGTAGTTTTATGAAGGTTTATGAAGTATATTTTCTCGAAACTGATGACGTCATTAAAAAGTTGACTTCCAGTCAAAATTTGTTTTGGCCCATCCTGGATTTCAAGTCTCCATAGTCGATTAAGTAGACGTACGAAAGAAAATTTGAAGTTAGCCCCTAAGCCAGTTTTTTTGTACACAAAGCTCTGTCAAATACTAGCCGTAGTTTGATGAAAGTATTATAACTGGAAATTTCAAAGTGATCTAAAATCCAGGATTTTATTCAGATCATCAGTAAAAAGGAATCAGCTGGAGCCAATGTATTGTAAAAATTTCAGAATGCATTAACAACTTTTTGAGATGGGAGATATTTTTCAAATTAACCAACAAACAAACAAACCCTAAAAAAACATAACCTCCTTGGCGGAGGTAACATGCCTTTGAAACATTTACTTTCCCAAATCCATACGTAAGAAAGATCCACAAACCTGTATTCGATATTTGTGCCTTGTTGTTGTTGTTATTGCGAATACGATGAATCCTCAGCTTCGCATCCAGGTGGCAGCAGTGTCCATTGACCTCCAAAGTTGACGAAGCGATAGGAAAGGTATCATGGCCGCCAGTATCCCTTCTTCTCTAATACGTTTTACAACTTCTGGACCCCAATTGATGGTCCCTTGTGGGGAGCCCAACTTAGAAAAGGGTGGAGACCAATTGGATCACTGCACTCCACGACTACTGTTTATCGCGACAACATCCAGGGAATGCTAGCAGGTGCGTGGTATTATTCGGAGCTGTCGGAAGAAGGAGCCATTGCCGAGCAGTTGGTACGAGGAGGCAGCAATGCAGAAACGACTGACCCACAACCCCCATTCGTGCCTTGTAGTAGTCAATTGCGTCTGGCCCCGGGGTGCCCGTTAAATTGAGCTCTATTCACTTGGGTAGCTTGCTTCTTCGCAAATCAAGTTGTGAGCATTACACACATGGTATTTACTGTCTGTTTCAAGTGTTAGTTTATAGTATTATTGATTGTAGTATATTTTAATTTTAAATTTTAAGTCTTTAACGAGGTGTCCATTTACTTATATTGTAAGTAGAATTTATTTTCCGTGAAAAAATCACGAATGAAGCTCCTTAAAATTGCCAAAGAGAGGATTTCATTTAATTTGTAGGAAACCGAGACAGATGTATGTCGTTAAATTTGCCTCTTTAACTTGTAGTCTAATAACTTTTTTATGTTAAACTTGTTAATGCTCATTAATCATTTTTTATCTCTACGATCTTAGGCATCAGTACAAGATCACCAATTATGGATTATTTGTTTTAATTACGTCTGTGAGGTCTCTTTTTATTCAGAGGTGAGAATAGACATTCTTTCTTGATATCATGTACTCTTTCTTAGTAAATCAACATATTAATGACATTTCTGCTTTAGAATGGAAGAGCGGCGGGGCGAATCTCAAAAGGAAGGCTGCCTATGACTGCGGCCGTGTCTCCTTTAAAACAATTTTGTAAACAGCACAATAAAGTTCTACTTTTATAAGCACAAAGAAACATTGATTTGCAAGAGACAAATAACGGATTTATGTGCGAAAAATGTGTGAATCGTTACTACAAAACACGGATAGTTCAGAACATCTTGTTTCAATCAAATCCAAAACAAGATCCAAAACTAATTATCCCCAAGCACATTAAATGTTATCAAATGCTATAAATATAAGTGATACAACACTTCACATGCAATCAGAAACATTCTACCTGAAGGTGGGGGATTGAAGACCCCCAATGCCTCCGACCCCGCCGCCTCTAAAATGGAGGAAAAGAAAATTACATTAAATGTATGTGTTATTTAAGTGATTTATATCGATCGCTGTATGAATTCCGTGTTCGTAATGCACTCTTAAATGCTCTCTGTCTCCCGCCTCAAAAGACGTTAGTCTTTGATACGATATCATGCCCTTGAGCAACCTTCTGTAGAAGTGAATGGTGAGGAACTGAACATCCAGTCAGCCTGCAAGGCCTTTAGGTTTTTTCTATTGGCACGCCTCTGGTCATGCCATGATATCAAACTATGTACTAAGCTCAAGGTTTAAGCAGACACAGCAAGCAACTTACCCTAGTGCGGCTCGCTTATCTTCGCCAAATCACAATTATCAAGTGGCAAGACAGTATCACAGATTGTTACTACTTTTGATCGAGCATACGTTGTGAGTGTAGTACGTTTTATTACCGCGGTGCAGCTCAAATGGGCTGGACATGTTTGCCAAATGTCAGACAATTCCCTCCCGAGCAAGTGCTCTACAGTGATTCACTACACGAGAAACGGAATTGTGGTGGCGAAAACCTATGGTATAAAGACGTTCTAAAGCGCCACATAATGGTCGCTGAGAGCGACGGTAACGGTGAGAATAGCAGACCTTATCTTAGTCAACATGTTGTGGAGTGCTACGCAAAGCAACAAAGAAAGTTAAGGAGAAACGGACAGCCGACTAAGTGTCAGGGTATGATCGACGCCACTCCGTCCTCTACACCAGTGACCTCACCTGTGGCATATCCAAACTTTAACCAGTACCTCACCTACGTGCACGCGAAAACAAAAACTGAATTACGTTCTTTTCCTCTTCACTGGTCCTTAATGAAAGCGACAGACTGCCGATTTATGCGGATACTGTCTAATGACGTTATCATGTCCCTCTATCCAGCTCTCCTTGTTATGCTTGCCGAATTACCGCTAGTTCTGCATTCTTGCTTAAAAAGAATAGTAGCATATCTACAACAAATCAGTGTTGTGAGGTTACTAAATAACAATGATGATACCAAATAGCATCCTTTTTGCCCTTTTGGACCAAAAGACGATCCATTCGTGAATTTTCGACCTACAAGGTCTTAGTCATGAAACTTGAATAGAAACTTGCTCTTTTTGATTAAGTTTTAATTTCAGTTTTATCTTCATTTCCTGCTTTTTTTGCAGATTTTTCTCAACTTTCACATGACATATTTCAATGCTAATGGTGAAGTGGTAAGAGATCTGAAGCAAATATATCGCCGATATCTATGCGGAAAATTCGCTTTTGATGTCGTTGCTAATTTTCCATTGGATATTTTTGCTCTGTGCTTTGCACATGACTCAAGATTAAGCGCTCTTTCGTACTTCCGTCTGATTCATTTGCTTCGAATCGTTCGACTTAAGCAATTTTACAAAGAATGGTCGTCAGCATTAAATATCAAGTAAGAATAATATTATTGCATATTTAATGAGCTGTCTTTATATATGTCTCAAAGTAATGAAACTTGAATGGTCAGTCACTTTTTTATACTCTCCATATAGAAGCTTAATGAGTGTCTTTGCAGCTACTGATCTCATCTCAGTTCCAGGCTGGTGGTGGGGTCGATGTATTTATGGTTGATGTATCTTCTGTCGCATGACTAAGGTCTAGTAGGTCGAAAATTCGCGGATGGATCGTTATCTTCTTGAAATGGGCGGTAAAGTTACAAATTTATTTTACTTTATAGTATTATTTATTTATTTATTTATTTATTCATTTTGTAGTATTATTTATTTGTTATTTATTTATAGTATTATTTATTTTATTCGCAAGTCAACAGCAAGGAATTGTGTAAAGAGCAGAAGTAAAGTTATGATTGTGATCACCGGAGATTCGAACCTGGGTCTCACAACGGCAGATCCGACGCTTTTCTTACTGAGCTAAACATCTCAATAGGAATAGTCAAAAGATTATTGGTCATTTACCTCCGATTGTCCACTTATGTTACTGAGTGAAACCAGGGTTCGAACCTTCGATGGTCATAACCATCACGTTACTTCTGTATTCCCATATTATTCAATCGACCTCTAAACTTTGATCTGATGTCAGATGTCTAATGTACATATTTGATTTAAAATAGCTATAAATACCTACTTGTGTGGTTTTCTTGTTTATGACCGCAGTTAATTGTTTGTTTTTCCTCGGATTGTGGCTTTCAAAGTCAAGTAAACCAAAGTTCTCATTATGCAGCTGTTTCGAAAGGATAAAAATCCCCCCTTCTCATGGAAAGCCGTGTGTTGATATATGTTTCGTCATTTGAATCATAACCAGTAATTTCTCCAAGTCTGTTCCTTGAATCGACTACGCGATACCAAGAGGGAATATGTGATTCTGTGAACAATCTATTTCTGGTACCGAACTTGAAAATCGCCTTGAAAAGTTGCGACATTGCACTAAAATCATACTTAAAAGCTTTTCTCGTCTGATATATCTTAGAGTATGAATCGTCAGAAAGGAAAGTAAAGATATATGGCAACCTTTCTGACGATCCATACTCTGAAAAGTGTCAGATGAAAAAAGCTTTTAAGTATGATTTGAGCACAGTGTCGTACGTTTTTAAGGCGACATAATTTTATTATGGTCTAAACTAGGTCTAAGTGGTCGACAAAGATGTGCTAGATAAATTATTGTTAATCATGAATTGTCTTAACTGTGAATTTCTTCCCACTCTGCAGTATCTTGTTAGTGAGGATTAGTGAAAATTTGCTCCAAGTTCTCCTCTTTTTGCACACATTTGCGTGTATTTGGGCTGCTATTGCCTGTCCAAACATGACCTGCGGAAAGTCAAGTTGGGTATCGAAGGACGGAGGTATTTCTTATTTTCTTTGCTTGCCTATTATATTGTTTCGTTACTGCACGTCATCTTTGCTTTTCTGCTTTTTTCCTTTTTTATGTCTTTATTCATTTTTCCTTTCTTTCTTTCTTTCTTTCTTTCTTTCTTTCTTTGTTGCTTGCTTGCTTCCTTTGTTTGTTTGTTTGTTTCCTCTTTCCTCTCTGAGTTTATTTTTTCCTTCTCTCTTTCCCTCCCTCTTCTATTTGTGTTCCTTATTCCCTCTTTTTTCTATTTCATTAGTCTTTCCTTTTTCTTTTTCCTTTCATTCGTCTTTCCCTTCGTTTTTCCTTTCATTCGTCTTTCCTTTCCCCTCTCATTCGTCTACCCTTTGCCTCTTCTTTTTTCTCTATCTTTTATTTCTTACTTTATTTCATTCCATCTATCTTTCTTTCCTCCTTTTTTCTGTCTGCCTATGTGCCATGTCCTACGATTACATATCCTTATTTTGTAGACACTGTTAAATTTCATGCAGGAAAAACATCACGAGATATGTCCATTTTCCACATTCGAAAGAGTATAGCACCTGTCTATTACTTAATATAGTGATGACCGACTTATTTTTGACTGCTAATTTGATTTTAAAATGAACTACTCTTGAATACCCGAGTATACCTGAAACGAAAACGAGTTGACCTTGCTCCCCTTAAATACACGCGCATAGAAGGCCTCGATTCAGAATTAGAATACGAAAAATTGTAATATGAAAACGAGGTTTTTCGTGTTGGAGTCGACATTTTATTATTAAGGTTTGAATTCAGCTGATATGAAGTCTTTTGAAACTTTCACCAAGCAGTAAGGAAGCAGATTGTGAAATTGGAACACAGGGATTCATTACAAAATGTTTGAGTTTAAATTAGACTAAGTCTTATTATGCTTTTCTAAATGCACTCACCTGTTTTTTGTCAAATAAAGAAGATGTTGCCTACCAGGATGACAGGTAAACTTAATCCTGGTATTATCCTTTTTGACAAAACTCAAAAACCCTTTAAATAAGTCCGTTTACTTCTAATTAGGGTCAATTATGCAGCCATACTGTGACCAGTTCAAACAGATTGTGGCTTGTATCTTGTTTGTTTTTTTCGCTGATAATCTAGATAAAGGCTTTTCTTTTCTCTAGAGCCTACACAAAGGCCGCTTTTTTAGGATTCTTGCTTAGAATACTGAACGCAATCAAGATATGTCTGATATTGAATGCAAATGGTCCACTGTTAAGCGACGTTTGTTCATTTCGTTTGCCCTTGTCGTAAGGATCCCGTTAGTTTGACTCTCTCTTTTAAACGGTGTCTTCCCAAGCGGAGTTGGTTAACCACGGGGGATATGTGGAGGCGATTTCTCCCCTACTTTGGGCTAAAGGTGGCCTTTAAGATTCCTTTGAGATCGAAGAGAAAATGAGTGCTACAAGTAGGGCATGAATTGTTCCTCAAAGGAGATGACGTAATTAAAGATCGTGACAGAACATATTCAAAATGGATGGCATTATAAATCTGCCACTCTGTTAATGTGTATATTATCATTGTCGGCATTAGTAAGAAGTTAAATTGAATAACTGCCAGAAAATGATTGGAAAGTTCCTCATCGGTAGTGGCAAGCATGATACTGGGAGATGCAGTCTAAGCATAAGTAAGGGCATATCCCTCCAAACCCTCATGGAGCGACGCTCCCAAACCCTCTTAATTTCTTGCCCCCCACTTCATTTACCCTGGCCTCGCCGATGTGTAAGGATGATTGGCCACTACTATATAAAGAGCTACTAATCATTGCACAATTGCTTTAAATAAATTTCTTCTGTATCATGTATTTTATAGTAATATCTTGTTTTAGTGGATGCATCAGCCAATTCATTTAAACTGTACGGGACCAGTGTGTACTGGGCTGTTGCCACCATGACGTCCACTGGGTATGGTGATATCCACGCTACCAACACAGGAGAAATGGGTAAAGGATCTCTGTTTATCAAATGTTATCTTTAAAATGCAAAGCATTTGATGTATTTTGAGATTAAAGTGAATCTATAATGACAGAGTTTGCTATGGTGGATAAGGAAATATTAATCAGTTTCCGTTCTCCCGGGATAATTTATTGCTACATAAAAAATATGGCTGCGATGGTTTGGTCACGGTTGTGGTCTTTAAACCTTTTTAGGCACTAAAAGCTTGCTTAGTGATTGTGTTGAATTGTTAAAGACCTACATCAGTGTGGCTCCTAATATTCGAATTTATTCATCTTGTTGTACAAATTTCATAGTTCTGATCATCCTATTTGACTTTAGGAACATATAATTGCGGCAACGTCGCCAGTTCGTTTTGTTGATATTATCATCAGTGACGTCGCTATGAAATTATCCACGTTAGTTTAAGTCGCTCAATGGCATGATGGGTTCTTCTAAAGTTATTTTTCACAGTCCCCGAGGTTCAATGGCTATATTTCAATAACTATGTTATAAATTGATCAAGCTTTGAATATTTCTAGCCTGTAGGCCTGTGTGTGGTATTTTGATAACCCTTGAAAATGCAAGATGCATCTTTTAATTATCAATACATCATAGCTTCTCCTTCATTTTCTGGTTCTTAGTGTCTTTCGCCCGCTGATAAACGTAATAAGCAGTCACTTGCATACCTTTGTATATATTCATAATTATGTCATAAGGAGAGATGGCGTGATTTTTCTCGTCTGAAATTTATAATAACTTAAATGTATATCTTGCTTACGTTTTATTGTTGTGTGTCCAGGTGTAATTATAAAGATGGTTTTTGATTCTTCTCTAATTTTACACCACTCTTTAGCTCTTAAGGTAATCGTTATTCTAATCATTATGTTTGAAGGAATGAAAAAAAACATCGCTGAAATGTATCCCTAACGCACTCCATTCTTATACTTTGACTACGTTGCCTACTAGTTTTTCCCTATTGCTTCTTTAAATATCTGACTAATTTACTTTTATTTTTAGTATATTTATCGTGTTAGTAGTTAATTAACCGAATTTCTACCTTCGTATATGTTATGTTATATATCGTTATCTTATTTTAACCTTTCATTAACAGCTTATGCAAGTCTTGTAATGATATTTGGAAAGCTCTTATTTGGTTTCGTCCTCGGTAATGTTGCTTCCGTCCTGGCGAATTTGGAGACACGCCGAATAAAATATGAGCAAAGGATTAGTGCCATCAAGGTATGCGATTGAATGTGTAACAATTAATGTTGGAGAAGAATCGTATAGTAAAGTCCATATTCAACAATAAATGGAAAAGAGGAAGAAGAGAAAGACTCGGAAAGTGTCAAGGAACAAGACAAGTTCTGTGTAATCCAAGCTCCATATTGAACAATAAATGGAAAAGAGAAAGAATCCTAGAATAAGAACTAATAAAGTGTAAAGTTGTTGGAAAGTGTGAAGAAAGAAGAGAAGTTCTAGCTCTGTGTAATCCAACAGTCTAATATCATGCCCTTAAATCTAGTGATGAGAGATAAACTATCAGACGAAAGTAGGACATTTGGAGCAACTAGCTCTAGAATCGACAATTGGTAATCTTGTATATGAAACTAAGTAAGCCATACTCGGATCCCAGTCCTATTGCTAAAGGAACCAACGATAAACTGTTTAGTTGCTCCTTTATCTAGATGATAAAACATTTCTACGAAACGATACACCTTTTGATTTCTTAAAAATTAAATGCCCTCGTAGTCGAACCCTGCGTTAGGTTGCAACTTTATTTGTACTTCTTTGTAACCCCCCCCCCCCCCACCCTCTTACATAACCTTGCCTTCACTTTTACCT
>JANTCA010002436.1:0-31951 GCA_024741275.1 Chironex yamaguchii | reverse complement strand
AGATAGATAGATAGACAGACAGACAGACAGACAGATAGATAGATAGATAGATAGATAGATAGATAGATAGATAGATAAATAGATAGATGTACACAAGAATTTATCAAGCTACTCAAAAAGGACTATCTTTAGAATAACAATAGTTGAAACTATAGTTTAAAAACTTACAATTCTCTGAAAACTCCTTTGTGAGAACAAGTCTACATTCTTCTATGAGGGCTCCAAAGAAATCCAACCCGAAAATTAATGCATTATCCAAAGGACTTCCTTGAATCATATCTGTTGCTTCGCCTGATCAAAAACATGTAATACGCTGAAAGTAAATGCTCAGGTAGTAAAAGACGAGCTACGCAGATACCAATACACTTAGGCATTTTAATTGGGTGATCCTTGCGATTCCTAGACAAGATTCACCAGGGAATGCATAAAATACATAACTATTAATAAGTCTTCTCAAAATATTAGTAAATGCTTAAGTATCAGATTTTTCCACCCTATGTCTGGTTAGGACAAATGAAAGTCTTCTTATGACAGTATGTACTTTTCATGAAAGGTCTGTTTGTTGCTAACACTGCTAGTATTATGAGGGGTTGCCAAGGAAAGTCTGGCAGGACTTACACAAAAGATATGAATGCACGGGTGTTATCTCAAAACACAAATAGGTTGTCAATTTGAAGTCACCAAGGCATGAAATGCAAAAATCTGTTGCATTGAAAAAGAAGAAAAGCATAAAGTACAAAAACACGCTGAACCTTGCAAAGTTAGTAAATTTCCAATGGAGAAAATATTTATTGCCATATATTTGATCAGATGTTGTTGTTTCAAAGACGATGCTCGTGGGTATTTTAACAATGTCTGTAACTCTGTTATTGTTTCTTGATGAGCTTCAGTGAATTCTTCAAACCTGACAAGAGACAAGAATTCAAACAAATTAAGCAATAATATAGAAAATGTATTTGACTGATTTTGCATTGCTCTTTTGCACTTGATAAAGATCAATCATCATATTTATGAAAAACATTTTTTTGCAAGTGTCAAGAAATTGACGATCTTTTATGTTTCGAATGATTATTCCTTAGAATTACACACAAATACATATTTCATAACAATTACTGCGAATTAGATGGGCATTGGTAAATACAGTTTTGCCATTAAACAAACTGGACTACCAATAAATGTCTGGACATATGTGTCTGAAAACACAATATTTAATGCTTTTTCAAAGAAGATATCAATATAAGACATGATATTTAATCATGATCTACTTACCCAATCCTTGTATACAATTTAGATTGCACATACAGAAAATGCACCAGAAATCTCTTATTGACCTACAGAGACAACATAACAAAGACAGTGTTCTCAGTATTTACCACAATAAAAACTAGTTTCTTTCCCTACGTCCTACAAAAAGAAACTGAAGATTTACAGTTGAAAATTCCTTTACAAGTGTCAACATTAACACTTTTAAACAACAGAATGCAGTAGTGCTGTCCACAAATGCTACATGTATCTCAAGTTGAGATTTGCACAGGTGGTTACTGGAACCTGAGTTACAAATATTGATAACTATAAATTTTAATCAGGATTACCTTAAACAATGAAAAAAAACAACTAGAAATATGCAATGAACATCGAAGACAATTAGATTTCTAGGTTGACCATACTCAACAGTGTTAACTTAAAGTGTTAACGAAACAGTGTTAAATGATATACACCAAGGATTGTTTTCTCAACCAACAGCAAAGTAAATCTTGCAGTTATCACATAGCACAAGTTTGAATCATGACACTAAATTTAATAAACCTTCAAATTATGCACAAACAAAGTGATAAAAACAATGTCACAAAAAATACTCACAAAGATTGGTGACAATAATAATGGTGATTATGATGATGAAAATAAAAATATGTTGATAAAGATTGTACTAAAGATGGTGGTATACATGATTGCAAAGATGATCCAAAATGATGACAGAGGCAAAGCTTATTGCCACGACAATGACCACCCTGACCATCAAGCTGATTATGACAATAAAGAAGAGGAGCAGAAAGGCTGTTTATTGTTTAATATTAATGCTGCCAAAGTAAATGTAAACTTTAGAGCATCTTGATTGAAAAATTATGCAAAATATACCTCCTTAAGCTGAAATTTAGTATGACCCTTTCCACTGTCTTTCTGTGAGCTAGCTAGTGGAGTCAAGTCTACTATAGCACCACCAGCTGATAGCATGACCTTAAAACTCTTCCCTGCTCTGTAGAAAACCCAAAGTTCATCCCTTCAAGACGAAAAGAGTTGCTGCTAAAGGCAAATCTTTTTTATTAAAACATATAATGCATAAGTAATTCAATACAAATATACAACAAAATTAAAATATCAATCACATAATACTAGGCAAACATTCACTACACATACAAGCCAAAATTCTCCCTTTCAGATAAGGGTGCATACAGCCTTTGAGACAGTAACAATTATACAAAAATTGCAAAACTTGGTAGAAAAGAGAGATATTTTGCCAGCTTGACTCACAACAAAAGTATATACCCCATTTTAGTTCCTTCCTATATCCAATAAATTTAATTCATGCATGGTAACATGCATGGCATGTCAGGATCTCTTTTATTTGCAATATCACAGCCAAACAAACATTTGAAACATTCCAGCATACATGGGCATTCTCAGACAATGTTGAATGAAAATATGTTGTGAATATTTTCCCTTTATTTAGTTATTCAAACCAGATAAGCAGTTTAACAGGAAGTTATGTTGTCAATGTATGGAAATCAAAGTGGCTTGGTGTTGGTAACATGAAACCAATCACAAGGGCCCCTGTTCTTGTGTTGTATTCAGATTATCATGTATAGGCTGTAATTCCTGATTTGTTGATAAAACGTCCTGGCATATTGCAACACACACGCATGTACATTTGTTAGGAGGAGTTAATCACACAAATGTACATTGCATATAAAGAGAATTGTTGTGCTATTTTAGTATCTGTTGCATCCTATTACAGCTCAAAATATAAGACCTTAATATCCAATTGAAATACTATTGTTCACTAAACAACTTTTTTACTGAGGTTTTGAATGTTTTCCAAAGAAAAGGAAACAAAGACATGTTATTCTTTTAAACTTTGTCTTTCGAGTTTCCGAACAGTTGTATCGCTAGGACAGCTAAAAGGAAGAGAGTAAATACAAGTGCAGGACTTGGATTGGATACCAATGGATACGTCTATGGTGATGATCATGTGGTATATTGTTTGCAAAATACATTCACAGAAATATGAGAATGAGAACATAGATGCAAAGTATTTGGAATAGTTGTATCAGCCAAATACTTACAGTATCAATGAATTTTATTTGGTTTATATTTCTCTCACAAGTCAGGGACCACAGAGCCAAAGGTCTAGGGAGCTTAAATATGAGTAAAATTTGAGTGTACGTTATACTCAAATTAATTTTAAGGCAAATGTCCATGTGGCTCTGCGGAAAATGTGCCTGCTTTGACAAGTACCTGCAATATCAAGGTATTTCTATGAAACTTTGACCATGATTCAGCCCGTTCCAAGAAAATGTGGCCACTATTACCAGGTGTTCACTATTTAGCATGTTTGCTATAGACAGGTTTGGGTTCTACATTATTTTTGTTGTAATTGCTATTGATGTTACATACTTTTAATATCAATTTCTATTGAAATAGGTTTTTAAAACATAAATTTGTTATTAAAGCCTTAAGCATAGGAATTAAATTTCTTTAAATGTAAAGAAAAAAATGTTGTTTTATGCATACGACACTCATATGAATACATATGCAATTTCAAGTAATTGTACTGCAAATAGAACAAAATACGTGAATTTCAGAAAGCATACAATTAAGTGATAAAGGAAATAGGGAAAATCCAGAAACAAGAAACCCCAAAATAATCAAAGCTGCATCGACACCTGATATTTTGCAGATCTAGTTTGAGGATAACATATTTTATTATGTATGTGACATTCAAACAATCTCCCAGACAATATCAATAGCATGCAAAAATTTACGCTTATTTTAGACAGCAACACTTTTCAGTAAATAAAAATGAAGAAAAACCACACAGAATGGCCACCAGCCAACTTTGATGCCATCTTTAAGTTTCTTGTCATCATCTTTGCCTGTTTAAATCTGCTTTTAAACCTAAAATGACCAATTAACCAAAGCAACCAAGCCATTTTACATTAAATGTGTGTCATAAATATTACATACCTTATATGGTCACATTGCTCTATTTCCTCAGGTACAACAACTTTTGGCTTGGGTAACCTAGCAACATCTGCCCAGCTAGACTGTTGTTCCATAAATTCATTATCTAGATTAGCTGGATGCTTTAAATACTCTGCCTGTTGAAGAAGCAGAATAAAAATACATGTTGATCTGCAAAGGCTCGATTGTCCTTTCTTAAATGCAGAAAACCTGAGTACAAATTAATCATCAATTATTGCACATAAAGTACTCCCTCTAGCTGATTTTTTGTAATGTTATGTTACTTAGCTGCTTCCAGTTTACTCCAACCGAAATCGGTCTTTATAATTGATCAAGCCTCTCAGTTTAATCCATGAGATTCCACTTACGCTGTTCCACATGCACTTTTAATCGAAATAAAGCACTTTTTATCACTCTTCTCTCTTTTGCTGGTTTATTAGACTATGTACCTATGTTACAAAAATCAAGAATAAATCATGCACCTTGTTGAAAATAGTTAATAAAGGACTATGATCAGTCACTTCCTTGTGAAACTATGATTAGAACAATATGACAACATACGTTAAGTACTATGGCCAAAGAAACAACAGGTACAGATTAATCAGTAAAATATTGGGTAAGCCTTGTTAAACCAATACCTCTATTTTCCTTGATGACTTCCTTAATTGACCCATTCATTCTTATGATGTTTATATGGGTAGTTTTGACTTAATCTTTCTGTTAAGTAATATAACACTTAATGAAACCATTAAACCTTGTCAACAAGGTGCGTTTGATAGAAAAAATTTTAACAGCATGACACCGTGTGAATTTGTAAACTATTATAGCTGTCTGTCAATAATAACTATTTGCACTTTAAAAATACTTTGTTTCATCAAGTTAAGAATGCAGCTATGGGATCCCTTTAAGGACCCACATTTCCTAATGTTTTAATATGCTCTCATGAAAACCATTTGATTAGAGAATTTTCTTCATGATTTTTATCCAGTGTATTTCAGAAGATATGCTGACAATTCTATTACTTTTTTTACATCTAGAGAACAAGTGCCACTGTTTTGAGATGACTTAAACTCACAACATCCTGACATTAAGTTCACTGTTGAAGATGAATGTTTCTTTGCCATTCTTGGACATAAATATTAGTTTTCACAATGGACACTCTCTTATGCTTACGGAAAGTTCACTTTTACTGGTTTATTTACAAATTATATGTTTTTTGGCTTCTTCAGATAAGAAGGGCCTTATCCTAACACTTTAAAACCATTGTTTTTATCTTACTAGTAATTAAGAAACTTTCAACGATGAAATTGAGATCCCTTTTATTGAAATACTCTTTCCCCGTGTCATCTATAAATTTCTATATTCTTGGTGTAAAGTAGTTCAGCCAATTGTACAAAAATGTATATGCAGCTTTCCCTCAACTTGATGTTTGGTTTGTTTTCTGCCCTCTTGTAGGTTTGAGAAATTTCATTGCAGCTAAGGACCAAATTTCCACACTTCTCTGACCAAGTGTAGTATGCAAATTAAAGTTTAAAAGCTATAATGCTATTTGTTTAGTGCAGGCACACCAAACATTTACACACTTGCATCTGTGATCATTTAGGGGTCTAAACAATGACTGGGAAAAGCCTAAGTAGTCCATTTTTTTCTGCAAATCATGAGAGCAGAAAAACTACCAGCCACGTTATAGTCTCTCTTACAGACTTTTATATTTCTTCTTCTTTCAACTTTAATCTTGAGCTTTTAATTCATGAAAGTCTCATATTTCTAAATTACTGCCATAGCAACCACGCCTCTATGCCATTATCTTTGTTCCAGCCCATTCTGTGTTTTTCCCCATTTCTGTTCTTTTATTCTTCTTTATTGACTTACCCTGTTTTTCACATGAAAGTTTCATATTTGACTTTCACAAGATATATGTGTGATAATGTAAAAATATGCTTGTATACTGTATACCTTTATCCCTAATGATGAAGCAGGCAGCACCAAAAGCTTGGAATCAACTCAATAAAAGCAACGTCCTTGAATAGAGTTCTGTTCTGAGCGTTTATGTTTATCTCAAGAATAAGAAAACTGGACCATGTAGATCCCAGAGATTCATGATGTGTCATACAATGTTTAGTTTTAAGTTCTAACCCTCAGACTCAAAAGACAACACTCAGACCAATGTGCTATCACAACAAAAATGTATGGTAAAAGACATTTCAAGTCCTTTGCATCATAAACCAAATACATCTTGCAATAACAAAGGCAAAAACCGATCATTGCCCTTATATGTGTATATCCAACATGTCCACTGTGTATTGCTTGACTGGCCACTCATTTATACTCTGACTTACAAAAGAAAGTTAAATACACGAACTAAGATCTAAGGGTCACAAGCTTTTTATGTTACCTTCCTGCAAATTTCTTGAAAAATTCCTGTCAATCTGTCTCTTGCTGACTGAATTGGATTAGAAGACTCAAGACTCCTGACATAGTAATAGACTGCATCAAGTTTATGCTTACAAAGTACAGCTATAACAGCTAGTTGATTGTAGCACTTCCCATTTCTGGGAGCCAAACAAACTGCCTGTTGATATCGCCAGTGTGCTTGTGAATAATCTTTATCCTGTCTTATGTCACTAATATACCTTTGAATATCTCCCATGAAGATGAGGATTAAATGACAGGAACGTAATGCCAATTTCACCTTGCAATAAATATCATGAGAAAAGGTAGTTATTGTTAAAGCAAAACTTTGTTTAAAAAAATGTTTATTTGTCAAAACGTATAATATGGACAGCTCAACTTACTGTATCCCTTCTTATTTTCTTTTGTGGTGCTATTCTATAATCAATGTCAACATAGCTACAACATTTAGTTTTCAATGATGATCTTTTGAAGATAATAATGATTTTTTGATAAAGATCCACACATTTCATTACACTGACATTGCAAGGCTCCAGTATTGAAAAAAATAATTGAGATCTTTAATAAAGCATAAGGACTACAACCAGCTTAGTACTTTCTTGACTAATAAGTTCAGGGTGTACTTAGCAGCCTTTCTAGTACACCTTCAGTTGATAGGAGTCAGGCTTATCAAATAGCCTTTACTAGATGATCATTTGGTATGTTAGTAACATGGTTTAGCCAGTATAAGTGTCAGGTTTCAATACAATCTTTAACCAACAGCTGGTCGCAATAACTGCCATATGTCTGTTTCTCAGACAGTTTTACATGTCATTCTAACATACAGCACAGAGAGTAATGTTCTTCTTGTAATGTCGCCAGGATCGTTCTTTCATTCTTATTTGCAAAGAAAGCAATTAAATCATGTTCCTGCATATAATGACACATTCTGTGGAGGTCAGTGTGGCAGATAAGTTGGTCACAACACTAAACAGCAGATTTACAGTGAGCATTATACCCGGGTCAGTGGTATATCACTCTCCTTACTATAATGAGGCAGGCAACTTTCATTCCACAAAATAATCACAAGTCAACCACCACTTCACTGATAACAATAAAAGAAACATCAACAGACAAAAATGCAGAATATTAAATACAGAGTACACTTTGTTACAGAATATTCCTATACACTTCAAACTTTAAATGATTAAAAGGTTCCAAATTTTATTTTGATGTAAGAAAATAAAGCCAGTTTTGATGCATTTTCTAAAACAGATGATGAGTAACCAATCACGAAATCAAATTGACATTTCCAATATGTGAACTGATGTGGTGGAGAATGATGTGTACCCCAACTCTAACGAGCAAGGTAAGTGTGGAGGCATGCCCAGGTGATTGACTACATAGTTTTCAGTACAAATCTTTGCCTCAAATCAACAGGAAATGAGCTAGTCTACTCTTGCAACTTGTTTTTAGTCTTTCAGCGCCCAGTAAGAGGTTTGGTAGGATAACAGATAATACAAACATCACAAGTGTAGCAGATCTATTGTATGTGGACCAACACATACAAAATAAGCTTCATATGGAACTCTTCCTTCACAAATGAAGAAAATGTCATCCATAATGACTGCATGACTGTCAGTTTGTCTAAAATGTGTCTCTTATGACAAGTTGCAAAAAAAAAGACAACTAAATTTACGTCCAATCATTTCAACAAATTATCATGACGCTACTTTAACACACTACATTCAAAGTATTTGCTAACTAAATCTACATACTTCTAATAGATTTTTAAAATATATGATAAATTTGTGCTCAGTCCTCACAACTTCAATCATAAAATAACCTTCCCAACTGGTTGAATAGTATACAGTGCAAAAGAAAGAAATAATACTTACTTGCTTAGAACAAGATGGGTTTTGTACTGAACTTGTCATAAAGTAATTCAAGTCAAATCCATACGTCTGTTGTAGTAATGATATCAAATTAAACAGATATGCATCCACACTATGGAGAAATGACCAATAACAAGATTGTACAACTGACAGAAACTGTGGATCCATGTCACTTCTATCAAAGTAACTTCGAAAACAGGTAATAACGTTATAATAAGCACTTTTCCACAGACTATTTTCTATGTCATGTTTGAATGCATAAGCAGTGTCTCTAATTATGATTTGACTATATCCATTTTGAATTTCAAAAGAGAGTCTTAATGCTCTATCAATTGCTCCCTCATATTGAAGGCCTCTTGATAACAGACTTTCAAGGCAATCTCGTTTTCTTTGGATGCCATTTAAAATCTTTTCAATGCTGTCATTTTCATTACCTGTTGTTTCATCATGTGCCAATGTCATGCTGCTTAGCTTAGTATTTGTCAATACTGTGAGGTCTGAAGAAAAATGTACATGTTTTGCCACAGGCACAGTTTTTGTTTTTAATGATGAATCTTTCGTACATTCTTTTATCTCTTCTACAAGCTTTGGTGTGGGAATAATTATCAACCCCGCAGTCCTCTTTTCTTTATCTTCTTTACCCTGACATATTGGTAAATGGGTTTTGTGCTTCACTGTCTCACTTTGATGCTGTTCACTTTGTACTCTAGAGTCAGAAATGTCCAAAGATTCTGTTGCCTTACACAAAGTTGCAGTTGATTTAACTACAGCCATATCCTCCGTTTTATAAGAATTCAACTCTGTGTTATGCAAGGCATCATTACTGGAGCTACCATTGTATTCTTGTTTGCAACTTACAATGCCTGGGGGTAATCCAAAACCCTTCCTTTCATTTGAATGACCTGTAGCATGTGGCCATCTCCTATTGTCTTTATTTCTTTGTCTTTCAGCTAACAGTTTAGAATTAGGTCTCATTTTCCGATTTCCTAACACATCTTGTGATGGTTTGTTTCTGTCTTTGCCATCTCTCTGAATACTATGTGTTTCCTTTGACAAACTTTCACATAAGTTGTGAGTGTCGTTTAATTCAATGGCAGCTTCTACTTTTCCTCCTGTTTTAAGTGTTGAGTGAATATTTTTATCTGAAGATTCATCAGATGACACAGATTTGGTGTTTTTCTTCTTAATCTCTAGTTTGGCATGGGTTTGTCTGCTTCTAGAGCTTGACTGTCGCTTACCATCATAACTTCCATCTTCACTGCTATGCTCAGCATTCGCAGTGTAATCTTTACTATCATGTACATCTTCGTCATCTTTACCTGCTTCTATCTGCTTATTCTCCTCTTTCTTGCCTGCAAAACGATCCTGTCGGGAAATATCTGGATTAATGAGCCCTATTACACTTTGTTGTCGTTTGCCTTTCTCTGTGCCTTTTGCTCTTGGTGGTCCTTTCCCTGTCTCTTCCTTTTGGCTAGAAATTGGTGTTATCGACTCGGAGTACTTTCCTTTTTTAACTTGGTAAACTTGATGTCCAGCCTTCGTTTTTCGTTCTTTCCTTGGCAGTCTAGTGCTCTGTTGATCATCTGTTTTATCATTACAGCCGTTTGGGGAGCCATTCTTCTCTTCAGGCGGACTACCAACGTCAATAGGTACTTTGTTACTCATATTAAAATTTCCAAGAATTGTTGAATTTTGAAGTACCACAAGTATTTTGCATTACCTGCAACTCATCCAAGTATTTCAATTTGGCACTTATTCATACGTTACCGCCTTGGTTACATCCTCTGCGGTGACGTCTTTTTTTCAACTTTTACCCCTGCATGATTGGGAACGCTCACTTGAAAGATTTGTTTCTTCCATTGACATTCCCGCTTACATCCAAATTATTAGGATTAAAATTAACATTTAACACTGTATGTTTGTTTTCGTGTAAGCAAACAGACATTTAAATCGCGCGGCACCATATTACAGCAGTCCCTAATGTAAAGAACATAGAATCAACAGCTCGTCCACGACCCAAATGCCGATAAATAATGATTCAATATGTGCTTTTTCACTCGAATGCCATGTAGCCCAGCGTACAACCTACAACGTACAACAATTTAGCACAAATTGAGTGAGTGTGTTTGATGGTAAAGAATCTTCCATTAATTTAAAATTCGATTGGCTAATTCATTAGGAGCTTGCCGTTATTGCCAAGACCTCAGCAATAATATTCAGGGTCGTCGCTTGCCAACAGTCCGCGACTTGAGCCGAAAATTTTCCGATAGATTTGGGCTTGGCCATAATTGTATGGATTTTGAGGGTGCCATTATGACACTATTCTTATTGTTTAATGTCTTGAAAATTATATAGTAATTAAATATCAGAAAGAATAATGACCTTGTGCGAACTAATAATGACATAAGTCAAACTTTTATTGTCAAGTATTTATGTAAAAAAAATCCCATAGCACCTGTACTCTTCTTTATTTAAGTTTACCCCACACGTTAACAATAACTGCTTTAATTGGTTATAATAGACTTGGTCAAGTCCATGTCACAAGACATTAGCGTTAGATAGTCCAGGCGCTTATAAGTCGTGTTTTGTTGTTAAGCAACTATCACCAATTTGAGCGAACTGAAGGATCACTTATCCTTTGCAACTGCTACAGATGCTGTCACGAGTAGCCTGTAAGCCCTATTACTAAACTGAAAAATTGTTTTGAACTCTTCAGGCAACTTTGCAGCTTCGGTGAGAGCATCTGGCTTCTAAAATGTAGCACATCCTTGGCAAATCAAGATCAAAATTCTGCTTGAAAAGGAAACAGAGCAACAGATACACCCTTTGGGAGTAGTGTATATTGTGTGCTACATGATAGTGTGTACTGGATCCCAGTTTCAATCAGCTTGTTTATGTTTTCAAAATCAATGTCTATTTCCTGCAGGCCATTTGATGTTGAACCAATGTCATACCATAAATAATATTTAGATCCTCTACGTGCAATGCTCTGGCCATTAATTATTGTGTTTTCATCATGTTATTTTTTCATGAACATGAGCCCAGTTATATAATCTGCACTTTCCATTTAGCTACGCAGTCTTCTAGCAGATGCATTTGTCTTCCCGCCAAACCTGTCTGGAGCTTAGGTAGTACAAAATGCTTGCTTAATCTGTTGGTCCAAACTGAAGGAATTAAATCTGCTTTAACTTTCCATTTTACTTTTGAAAGATTTAACAGTTTCAAAGTATAAAATAATGGGCATTATAAAAAAAACTACTAAAAGAAACTCTTTATAAACTAGCACCAGAACTGACTTACAGTAAATGCATTGATTTTAGGAGGGCTTCTTTGCACAAAGAATGATGTTAAACATCATCGTAATTATATTCATCGCTAAATTTTATGCGAGCCTGAATATGCTATAAACTGGACGCTCTTCACATTAAACTGTTTTACACTTTGTACTTTAAGTCAGTCCTGAAAATCCTTTTCTCACGTTTTCTAAATGTACCTATCAGTGGCGTCATTTCATGTTATGAGTTGGGAATTGACAGACAAATTTCCCTTAAAAAAATAATTTTTGACCTGCAAACCACGAAAGAAACCCGAACTTGCCTTTTGCGAGTAAGTCAGAATGGACAATTATCACATTTTTACAATTGATAAATGAACAAATCAACTACAAACAACTTTACCAAAAGACACAAGAAATTTACTTGGCGTGTCACAATTAAATTTGTTAGTAAGAAACAGGCAACATCCTCTAGCAAAAAGACTTGCCCTGAAGTACTAGATTTTGCATAAAAGGCATTTTCCATAGTTAGTAGGTGAGCCAGCCCCATAATCTCCTTGAGTGATATTCCGGATACATTGGTCAGAAATTTGCAATTTTGACTCCTTAACAACTTTGTTGTGACATTGAAATGAAAGGCATAAAGATTATTTCTTCGATTCGCCAACAAAATTCATTTCTGGTAAATTTGCCAACAAGATAAGCGGGTGCAGTATCTCTCGCACATTCTGCTAACGACTGTTCTGACAATATCATCAGCATTTCTCAGCTCTTCTGAGAATCCAACTTATCTTGATAAATCATTCTAAGGGAACAGTTTCACCTCCATGTATTGCAAAGTACAATTTTAAAAAAATCTAACACAGCTGTTGAAATCTGCGAAAGGGATTGTGGAAGGATATAGTCCTCCTCTAGTCTCTAATAGACTACCCCTTTCAAATTACCCTTTCTGTTGTTGTGCAATTCAAACTTTCGCTAAAAAATGTAAAATCGAGCAACAACAATGTCCCAGCACCAAACCCGGTAGCCCCGAAAAAGACCTTGTTTTTATGAGACAGGCAATTTTGCCTAGCATCTTAAAATGTGATAGGAGAAGCCTCACAAACGTGAAGATTTCTAGTTTTCTTTAAAACTCTATATGATGAATCCTGAAGCATTCAGACTGGAAAATTCTGAAGCTTAAGTTAAGGTGCCCTTATTGAATAAATGAACCTGCAACCCTGTGGGTAGTGTAGATGTTGGAATGAAGTCTTTCAGTATCTCTTTATTTTGTTTAGGCTGTCTCTAACCCAGATCAGAGCAACTAGAAAGAAAACTCTTTCTAGTTACTATGCCTGGATTAATGTAAAACAAACTTATGCACACAAGTTGGAATACAAGTAAGAAATATCTGGAACAAAAATGTAAAGAGATAAAAACGGGGAGGGATTCGGCAAATTGGCGCTTTGTAGAGACGGACTCAAAATCATAGCCATCCCCATTTACAAGTGTACTTTTCTTGAGCTTTATAAATTAACCAAAGCATCAGTAAGTAAGAAAATCCTTTTAGGACAATGGCATTAACAAATTAAACTTTCTATCGTTAGCCAAATATGCAAGATATGCTAAACAAAATTCATGTTCCCCTGACTGTTTAAGAGTAACCAAGATTTTTAAATAGATCAGATACTAGTAACTATTAAATTACAGGCAAATGATAAATATGTCAGGACATCTTTACATCATGTTTATTAAGGTCTCTACCCTTTACCAAGCAAGCATGGATGTTGGACGAAAATTTTGGACGAATTTTTAAAGCAAAGTCATGTCATGACAGTCAAGGCCTGGAACCTGAAACAGAATTTTATACAGCCAACATCCAATTTAGGTAAATGGACTCTGATTTAACTTCAGTATTGCAGTAAATTTTCAAAAACTATTAGTTTCTAGTTGCCAAATTGAAAGCAATAGAAGATATGTTAGTCATATTCTGATGAAACAAAGTCGAATTTTCTAGAAAAAGAATTTTGTTTTGAACCACTTAGCAACTAGACGAGTGTTACCAAGGGGTTCTTTTCCCTTACTGTCCTTTCGCATCGGTTTGCAACCCTAATGGTATTTTGTGATTAGCTTGCAACTGTGACAACATTTCTTGATTAGCTTGCAACCCTAAGCAGCCAATGATTTGAAACATACTGATGCGTTGACCATATTATCGACTCTCAGTAAAGATTATTAATTAGCGCATGTCTGGCAAGTTGAGCACTTTCCCGAGCCATCCTTAAAGCTAGTCCGACAGAATAAGCAACTAGTTGCTGACAGCATAACACTACATAAATTCCATGAATTTGCCAGGTGGGTCAGAAATGGAAATGAGATGATGGAGCAGTGTAGAAAAATAAAGGGATCAATACAAGAAAGCTATAAGGAACTAAATAGATGCATGCAGAGAGAATGTAGACGAGCCAAAGAAGAGTATTACCAAAAGCAGTTTGAGGAATTGGAGAGACTTGACCAGATGAACAGTGTAAAGCTTCACAAGAAGGTGAAAGACCTGTAAGACAAGAAGCACCAAGCCGAGCTGGGTATCAAGTCCAGTAATGGATCGCTCCTAAATGATAATGAAGAAATACTTAAAAGATGGGGAAAATACGTTGGTGAAGAGCTTTACAAGGATGAGAGGAACAACCAACCAATCATTCCACTGACAAAGGAACTACAGAATATTATCCAACAAGGAGTAAAAATGGAAATGAAACAGGTATCCAACAATAAAGCTCCAGGAGAATATGATTTGCCTGCATTGTTCATGAAAGAGCTTGGATCTAAAGGTGTGGAACAGATTACCAGATGAGAGGTAGTATAGGCGATTTTGGAAGCACAATACTGGAAGGAGTGGTGATGGGTGTTAAACCGAGTGGCAGACGAAGGAGGAAATGGAGTAATGATATAAAGGAGTGAAGTAATAGAAGATCTTTTGGGGAAATGAAACAAATGGCAAGCGACAGAAGCAGATGGAGAACTATAGCGGCCTACTTTCGATTCGAAGACGGCACATGATGATGATGATGGATCAGAAACGGAAAATGTCTGTGGGTAAAAAGGACTTATGTTGTACAAGACAAGAAGAACTTTTATCCCTGAACTTATTACCGTTAGGGAAAACGGTTGTAAATATTTTGCTCGTAATCTGACAGCTGCACCCGAAACTGTTGCAACCCTCTCTATCCGTCCCTAAGTATATTTTTTTTCTGTCCCTTTCCGCCATAAAAATGATGATCATCATGGCTTCATACAGACAAGGTCACAACATAACAAGGCAATTGAATAGTAAGCAGTCTAGTATGTGTTCTAGAAACCTTATTGAATACGGGAAACTGTTTGTTCAAAGCAATTTGTTGTGGCTGTACTGTTAAATTTTCCAATGTTGTACTATGGATATTATGGCCATAATAGGGATCCGACAATAGCGTAGGAAAGCATAATAGTGTGACTCTCTAATTATTAATACAATAAAAGTAATATGGTGACCACGCTCATTTAAGAAATATATGATTTTACAACTTCTTGCCTCTTTTAAAGTCAAAATTCTTTACGATGTTTGTGAATGATTATTTTATGTTCCATGCAATAGTGATTGATGGTGTGTAAAGAGATGTGATGCACGCTTTTAAGGAACCAGTTTATAAGAAAACTACAAGCAGAAAGCCAAAAAGTATAAAGAAGTTATTTCACTGAAGAAAAAATTTGAAACTTAGAAATGAAGCCCAATCTCTTGCTTATTCAAGTTTATTCATTTGTATTATTTATGGCAACAGAAATGAGTATAGTGTTAAGATAATCTGTCTTTCCGTTTCTTCTAGGAATATCAACAGCCATGTGAATCAATGCACTGGTCGTCAGTAAGTAAGTGATACAGTGATTTAAGAACGAGAATGGAAGCTTTTTCGAGCACTTAGATTCAAAATTAATTATAGTTTGCTTTGAACCTAATCCTTTTGCTGGAATGCATTCAACTTGGAAAATAATTTTACTGAAAAATTTTGGAAGAGCAAAATCTAGCGAGGAAGAGCCACTGGCATCGTCACAGCCTTTAATGGAACTGTCGCTGACTGTATGTCTTCAAGGAAGTAACTCAAATACTCAATAAGAAGTAAGATTACATTTGCATTCATGTATCAAACTCCTTAACTCTCGAACTAACTTAACACGAATATCACTTACATTTATACAATACAAACTTTGCTAATATAATTATTAGTCACGCATTACCACAGTTTAGCATTAGAAGACATAAGAAGAAATTTCTAGTACATTCTTATTAGAAATTACCTCTCATGACATAAGCGTTATTCACTGTGATGTGATACAAATTCAAAGCATATTCTGGAAGGATTTCTGCTTACAAGTGAATTTTCGTAAGAAATCTTAAAATAATGCTATTGAATTAATCGAGTTTAGTTAGTTTCTCGATCACATGCATCCAAGCTGAGATAGCACACCATTTCGTGATTGCGTTCTGACTCAACTTCTCTTTGAAAGGAATCTAACTTAAAAGATAACTTTGATGAATTTTGCGTTTAGTGGCTACGGAAACCTCCCAGATACTTTTTCTAACAATTTTTTTCGTTAATATGTCCTTTTCTTAACTCAGAGCTGATTTGTATCATTTGTACATGATTATTTAAATAAACTTTTCGTTTGCAGCTATGAATCTGTTTTCTTTTATAAAAAGCCTGCTTACAGCGCGTGGTTCTTGCTCAAGTCTTCCCACCCCAGCTCATTGCGGAGCTTCGGATGGTATAAGCAAGTCCTAGAGCTTTACTGTGCAAACTATGGTAACTATGCAGACTTGGATTAATGCTGTTTAGTCTGACGCATGTTATTACTGCAATCTTAACAGAATGCCTGTTATCCATTCTTTCGACTTCGACAAGAACTTGTGCTCAGCCTTCTTTTCATCATCCGATAACATTTTTGGCGCGAAAATTCAAAGCCAGACAACCACGATGTAAACAAAAGTAGTAACGGCATTAGGCCACAGAAACAGGTAAGGGTACTATTTTTATTTTGGAAAATATTCGCAAATTAATATTCACAACAAACTTTTGTGGATACCAATCATAATACTGCATACTGCCTTTTTTAAAAAAGTGTGGATTGCGTGCAAAAACAGTAAGTCCTTCTTGTAACCTCTCAAGGTTCATCGACATTACTTAATTTTTATCATATGCTGTCCTTTATTTAAATTTGTCTCACACTAAAGAAAATAAATAAGAACATTTGGCATCTTTTTTGTAAACAATTCATCTTGTTGTAGTCTAGCAGGTTGTATCATTCATAGAGGGCAAGATTGCATCTAGGCCTTGTACTTCATATGATAGGCCTACCTCCTCCAATATATTAGGCCTATCATATCAATGACTATCAATAGTCATTATTAATAACCATATTAAGGACCCAAAGTAATGGCCCAAGCAATGTCAGCTGAACCATTCTATTATATCAGTGTCTGTTTGCAGTTTATTCTAGTTTTATCGCAAAGTACGTATTCTCAATTTTATTCGGGCGCATATTCGAGGAACCGTATATACGATAAATATACGTATCCTTATCTATTGGAGAAAGCATTGAACCGGTATCCAATATTAATAGCTAAATGCCATATTGGTTAAAGGGCGAAATATCTTTTTTTTAACAAGTTTACTAATGTCGCTTATGCTAATATGCCGTTTTCACCCTCCCCGTAGAAACAGAGTCCTTACTGTCAAGAGTAAAGCTATGACGGAGTTTAGGATAGACGTAATTCTTAACAGTTTAAAAGAGCTCGAGCAAGGTATGAATCCTTCCTATGTCCGAAATATATTAGTCAAATTTTTTATTTATCACATTACATACTGTACGGTGACCCATATCGCCTACACTTATGAGCAACACTGCCTAGAACTTTATCCGACTACAGCATCAGAGATCTGTCTTTAACTTGGCAGAGTTGGTCATAAATATTATATAATACTATAATAATTATTCAAAGCGTTTTATCTGTTTACTTTTTTCAGTGTATGATAAGATACACATTTAAATATTTTTGTTGCGTTTTTATTCACAACAACAGGTGTTTCTGCTAACAATTCTCTATGTTAGAGATGATAATCCTGTTTTTCTTGTCTTCCCAATAGAAAAACGTAGACTCGAAGCAAGACTTAGCAGCGAAAGGACAAAACGGAAAGATTTAGAGGCTAAGTCTGAATTAGGTAGTACTCTCATGTCTAACTTTGCAGTTTCTTAATATTTAGCTTCATGCAAATGTTTCCATTTCATCAACTCAAAAATGTCATTCCAAATCAATATATCCACTAAGATAACACACACACATACATTTGTTTGTTATATATATGTGGGTGTGTATGTATGTGTGTATGTATGTATGTATGTATGTATGTATGTATGTATGTATTTATGTATGTATGTGTGTCTGTCTGTATATATGTATGTCTGTATAATGATTTGGTGTTTAATACAATTGCAAAGCATTGTTGCTCCCAGTGTTTCTTTATAGGAACTTATTCTGAGGAAATATATGTTGATCACAAATCTCTGTTTGGAAGTCAATTTTTCTATTTATATTTTTTATGTGGAAACTATATGTATTTTTAGTAGAATACAATATAATCATGTTTCAGGAACAATTGGATATTATGTTTTAATAAGCCATAGTTGTAATACATCATTCTGAAAATCCTCGTCATTGTCAACTCAGTTAAAGCTATGGAGAAAGAGAGGCTATTCTCATGAAAAGCTTGCTGCTTAAGACATGATACCTTTTTCAATAAAATAGCATTTTTGGATTATGTCATTTTTGATAAGTGTTTCCTATCATTCTTATAGCTTATTATGCAACTATTTAATAAATGCAAATTATAAATGCTGTTTCTAAAAGATACCCCATATGCTGTTACTCCTGCATAACAATTAATATTGTTCTTATTTTTACATTTTAATTGGTCCTTTGATATAATAAAATAAGTACTGGTTTAAAGCTTTCCTGGAAGTTGACAGCTATTTGTTTAATCCATTCAGGTACAAAAACTTAAGCATAAAATTATATTCTCCTTGTATTTCAAGTATAGTTATTTGTTTAATTTTGCCTTAGTTAACACAAAACATAAGCAAGTCACAGAAAAATACAATAAGATGCTTGGTAAGTGTTTTTGTACAATACCTGTGCCTGTGTATTGGAATACAAAACTTTGACAGGTTTGATCTTATTCATATAAACACTACTGTAACATAGCCCACCATAACAAGCATACTCAAAATGAAGTGAGCTATGACTTCATTGATTGATTCTTGTTAAGCAAATCTAATTATGAATGTGCTCTAGACTACTTTTAAAGTAGAAAATATTTTGTAACTTTTTGCAAATTGCATTTTTGCTGGAAACTATTCAGCAATGCAACAATTAGCTAAAATAACATTTGATTTATAGACACAGAATTAGTAACATAAATCATGATACTGTTGACACAATGTGTCTGTTTTATTTTCATGAAAGAATAATTGACTAGCTACTTGTATTCTTATTACCTGACACTGTTTCTGTATTCATTAAATCAGGAACACCTCTCAAGGGTTTTTTTTCACAATTGCAAACTTATCGTAATTTTTAGCTTGGTTGGCAGTGTGACCACTATTGTATTGTGATCATCAAATGGAAATAGTAATTTCTTGAATGTTAAACTTTTTTCATCTTATAGAGACTAGAAATGTAGCAAGGCGCAAGGTTAAGGAAACCCAGGACCAAGTTGACCGGTACTTAAAAGTTTTGTCACCAGAAGGTGCTTGTACAGTCATGATTAAGATATGTTATAAAGTTGTGTATAACATCAATTCCCTTTGGTTACAGTTAGGTATCCTTGAATGTGCCAAGGTAATACTGTCCAGTATTTTACAATGTTTGCTTTGGAAGTCCTTTATGCTTATCAATTGAGAATGTTACTGATGCCACTTAATTCAATGCATTTTCATAAGATCTGACATGCAGTAAACTAGGGCAGCTAAGGATAAGATATAATGAAAGTTGGTCAAAGCAAGATATCCAACCCATTGAGATAAGGAATTTTGATGCTAAACCAGATGTGCTCATGATATGATACTAATAAATGTTTAGTGTGAAATATCCAGCTCTGCAGTTGTTAATCTTTTTGAGAATAGACTTTGAAATTTAATCATTTGCTATTTCAGACTCCAAAGAATTCATGAGGATAAACAAAAGGCAATTACTGAGCTGAAAAGA
The DNA here is from genome assembly GCA_024741275.1 of Chironex yamaguchii. Taxonomy (NCBI): domain Eukaryota; kingdom Metazoa; phylum Cnidaria; class Cubozoa; order Chirodropida; family Chirodropidae; genus Chironex; species Chironex yamaguchii. Next base: position 11,877 of record JANTCA010002436.1, on the reverse strand, counting down.
AAAATTCAGGAGGAAAAAGATCAGCAAGAAAATGACCTGTAATGTGGAATATTTCTGTTTATTATTTCACATTGTTGATGCATGTTACGCTTTTTCTGGTTACTGTGTAGAAGTTTCCAAAAATGTTTTAATGGTACTTGGGGCTTTAAAACTGGTAGACTGAATAACAATTTATTTCTGGAAGTAATTCCACAATATTATGTCTGGTTTGAGCTCACAATTTTAATTATCTGGTGCTATGTATATTATCCTTTAGCTTAATTCTGTAGAATTCCATATTAGAACCTCTTCCTAGCTAAGGAGTGATAAATTGATTATCACTATAATGATAATACAGAACAAGCACAGTTTGACAAGAAGTATAAGTTAAAATCTGTGACTGTATAACATCCTATTGTAATAGCCACTTTTGAACATTACATTGTTGTTATAGAACTTGCTGCTTGATTACCTCTGTACCCTGAAGGACATGTGTGAATACCTGAACATATACTAAAATGTATATAGGGAGGACTCTTGGCACTTTCAACTTGCTAAACACTAGTAATGCAATCTCAATCAAGAGAAAGGCTATGATACCCAGTATATCAATGCACACATGTATTCATGCTGTACCATGTTAACAGCAAAGAAGTTAGAAATTTATGTAGAGTATAAGATAAAGAGCAAGGACTCATCCTTGTGAATAAAGGGCACTAACATTAACATTTCCTTTTTGTGTGAAGCAACTCGGCTACCCCAAAATCCCTCTAAACAATATCTAAGTAGAGGTAGGGAAGACCACATAAAAACGATTTTTTAACCTGATGGGAATAAACTTTTAAAAACCTGCAGTCCATGTTGTAGCACTTGCAGCATAGCAATAACAGTCAGAGCATCCATCTTTAGATGCCTACAATTGTCTAGAGTTTTGGTGCAGACTGTGCCAAGGTAAGATATTCAAGCTGTTGGATGTGTCTTAAAAGGATGATGATGATAAATAATGATGATGATGATAACGATAATGGTGCTGGTGCTGATGAGGGCAATGATTATGATGATAATACTGATGATGATGGTTATGATCATGATGATGGCAGTGGATGTGCTGATGGAGTGATCATTATGATAAATACTGTGGACAATGGTTATGATCGTGATGTTGGCAGTGATGGTGCTGGTGCCAGTAGGCATGATGATTATGATAACACTTCTGATGATGATGGTTATGATCAGGATGTTGGCAGTGGTGGGGCTGATTGGGTGATCATTATGATAAATGCTGTTGACAATGGTTATAATCATTATGTTAGTATTGATGATAGTGTTGGTTGGGGTTGATGATTATGATAAGGATGATGACAACAGAAGCAATGATAATATTTTTAGTATTTTGTTGTCTGGTTTAAATCAGTGACAAGTATTGCCCTTATGTAAAAAATTATGCACATTTATAAATTTTGCCTTCTTTGTTAATTAGGTTGAAATTTGTGGAACAACTTGGAATACTCCGAGACAAATTTAGAGATGCACATAAGAATTATGTAAGCAACTCTGATCCAATGATTAGATCAAACATTCATGGAATTAATAGTCCATAAACAACTGAATTTTACTTTTAAGGAGAGAAAGGCATTAAAGTGGAGTTAGGCAACCACAGGACCTATGACGAGGAAGACAATTATCTTTCTTTTAAAGTTAAATAACTATTACTCTTTATTGGCAAACAGCATGTAATAAAATATCTTATATTAGACTCCATTAGATTGCACAATAAGTGATAGCAGTTTGGATGTTAGAGGATTTTCTTTGCTTAGTTTCTGTTGTTTGTAGGTCGAAAGTTTGAACTTTAAATATTCTTTAGACTATCTGAAAGGTCAAAAATTAGTGACAGCATTTCTTTGGTTCGCCCCCTTTTAAAATTCCGTACCCCCACATAGCCCTATGCGTCATGAGCATGTCATGTAACATAGCAACAACATACATATTATATCATGTTATTTGTCCTATTTCATTTTATACCATGGGCGTGATAACGGAGTATTACAGTCCCCATTGGACTCCAGTAGGTAATACCCTCATGTTCTCATCTTTTAAGCTTTGATCACACTGGACGAAAAAAGCGATAAAAATGCGCTAAGAATGCGATATAAAATGCGTTGAAGTCTGGTGCCAAGTGTAAACGTCACAACACATTTACTTGACGCATCTTTAACGCATTCTTGACGAGATTGCCTAAAATGACGTACTCAAGTGGAATGAAAAATTTTGATTTCATTTATGACTCTTGACGCACGCAAAGTTTACGCATTTTAAGCGGTTCAGACAGGAGAAAACTTGATAAGAAACGTGATTTGTCCCATACCCAGAAAACCGCACACTTGCAGAAGAAGTCGAGTTTTACCCTGCCCTTTATGGCAAGTCTGTGAAAGGTCAAATGATAGAGACGCAAGGTGTGGAAAGTTGTAGAAAAACTTTCTTTGTTTGAAGATGCTAAGTTTAAAAGGATTAGTTATCGTGGAGAGCTATGGGCATCATGTGCATGTAACATGTGTTTCAAAGTCGTATACCAATTTGTTTATATGGTCACCCTAAAAGATGGAGAAATGAAGACCTCAAAATCTTTTTTAACCTGGTCATTTGACTAGAAGACCTTAGCTTTGCGCGGAGATTGTGTAGGCAGAAAACTTTAGACAAATATTGTGTCCGTAAATTGTATCCAACACACTTAACCTGGGTCAAAATTGCGTCAATTTTCATAACAGTGTGAACGCTATGATTTTTCTTGATACATTTTATTGTCGCATTGTTTACGCATTTTTACCTCATTTTTCGTTCAGAGAGGACCAAGCCTTAATGACTTTATCCAAACCTCAGGCATTCTGACGAAGTACTTATATATAATGCCACCTTTGAGGACCAAGACCAAATTCTGTCCAGTGTATGTCCCAGAGTACTTGGAGACTTATTCTGTGGTCGATAACCTGGGTATTGGCGTCTCCTTTTTTGACAATGTGTATGGGCCCTGCAGATTCCCTCTGCCTAGATATGTATTATCCACCTACTAGTGATTCTTTAAGTTATACGTCGAATATGTAACGTTATTGGTCATATTCAGCTCAAAGTAGACTCAAGGTTTTAAATAGGCGAGACCCAGTGTTTGTTTAAATCACGGTGCTTTATGCCAACAACAGCACATTTCTTATCGAATCACGTGTTTTTACGTTTATACAGGCAGATGAAAGTTTAAATGAAAAAATCATCCAACTTGAAGAGCGTATATCTGATAACAAGACACGTGGTATGTTGTACTTATGATTTGAATATTTATTTAAATGGTTAGTTTGGAAACCTCTTCTGAAGTCTTTATGCTAGCCTTTGCTGCGCTGCTACATTGTAACGTGTGAAATATCCTCTACTAAACGATAATAAAAATGAAAACAATGATTAAATTGGACATGGACAACTGGAATTCGTAAAAGTGTCTAATTAAGTGGTCCGTTACACGGACATTCGTAAAACATTATTTTTTGGTATGTTCTTTTAAAACTTATAGTCCAAGATTATACTGACGCTGTTCAAGAACTGTCACAGAAGTTAGAGAACTCCATCGATTTGGATTCAGGTAAAATTGCAAAGCAGTTTTTCTAACTAAGCTATTTCAAACGAGTGAAAACGCGATTAATGATTTCTTTATATGGTGTAACGGTCCTTGAGAGTGTCCACGAAATGTCGCTCCGAAGAAGCCTTTAAAATGATAAATAATGAAATCCACTTTCACGCTAGGCCTTTGCCTTCAATTTCACTCGTGATTTATATTTGTTACAATAAAGTTGTTCAGATGATACTGTGTATTAATATTGATAAAATGTTTTCAGTTTTGGCGTAGTTAAGCAAGCGAGAATAGTCTGTTTCAGACTTGAGCAAATTTGTTGTGTGTTTTATAATTATTTGTAATAAGTATGCAACTACGTTGATTTTACGATTTTATAATTTGTTATCTGTAAGAACAGTCTCCCCTTAATTACGGTTCAGTAGTGCTATTGCTCTAAATCATTTTTTTCTTGACCCTGGATTATACAGCGTTTAATCAGGTATGTAATGCCACAAAGTATTCTCAAGTCCAAATTGTTTATTCTCGTCAATTAATAGATGAACACAGATGCCAAAAGCTGGAAAAGGAGCCTTGGGAAGAGATTACAGAAGAGGAAATATCTACTTGTCTGTAAGAGCATTGATTATTTGAACACCTACATCAAAGTATCCAAAACACAGATATTGCTGGCTTTTGTGTCGTCTTTCCTAACGTACTCTGAAGCTTATAGACCCGTAAAAGCTAGTGGACTGATATGATCAAGACAAGCTGTGAATACTGAAACTGCTGTAGGCTGCTGACAGATCGGAGATGTATGAAGATAATAAGATTGTTGGGGAGGGATAATCACGAAAGAGTCTTTCACTTGAAAAAAAGCTACTGATAACAAAGTCCTAGTAATGTATCTTTTTAGTTGTTACTACTGGCTCATTCACGAAACCATTGTCACCGCAAAGTTACTCTTTTGTTACCTTTATGGTTCTTAGGTATTGTCGAACCAAACTTGTCTGCTTTTTCTAACATATAGATCTATTTTCAACGGAGAGTTTGACTACTCCTCAGAGAAACTGCATGAGTTAAAATGCGCAGTTTTAGTCCAGAAGAAAAGGTAAAACACATGATCTTGATATTCAGTGTATTATCTATCAACTTGAAGATTTATCCGTTATGTTCCATTATTAACAGCTTCTTTATTATTAAGCTCACACTGAGACTTTTTGTAAACTGTTAAACGAACCGAGAAACAGATAGACTCAATATATAAATACGTAAACTAATTAAACGGTGAACCCGTACTCGAAGGAGTTTTCAAAAGCGATAATTATTTTGATTATATATTGTAATAGTATAATTTTTTTAAGAAGACTAGTAACTCGCACACTAGCAACAGCAAAATCTCACTGCCTTACATTTTTAAGTTTGACAAAATTGACAAAATTGGTAAAGAAGATCGCATCTGTTTACTAATTAATCCCAGGAATAACACTGGGAAACAGACTCAGGCAATTAGCATATTACCATTGATCGAACCCTTCCCCTCAGTTTCCAGTAATTGTTCTCTAGATTTATTTTAAAATCGGTTTATACTAGACAGACAAAACAAACAAAAACATTGAGATTCCCTTTTCTATATGCATGTGCTTAGGATCTCTAGGACTTCGCTTAAGTCAAGGGCATTGACTGTTTTGTCACAGCGAAGAGTTCTGTTATTCATATGTTGACGTGTCGTTTTATATCTAATAAAAGATGATTTTCATGTTTGTGTCTCTATTTATGCCATTTTAGACTTGACAAACTACAGGAACAAATGTGAATGGTCACTTACATATATATGATTACAGAGACTGTAATTACCTCAGTTTAATTGATGTTCTTAAACTATTGTTCCCAAACTACTTCATATATTTTCGCTTTCCTGACCATTGTCAGTATTTTATCATCTCTTCTGGTGCAAATATGTCAATCTTAGTGTTCAAAACAGTATTGTTTCAAACTATTTCGATATTCTCGTTTTTAAGTTTGGGTGTTTTAATTCGCTTGTATCCTCTTTACAGTTCTTCTTACTCATTTGGTCATTTGTGTTGATAAACTATTTGTCTTGAAGCCTATTGCCACACAAAAATTAGAGATATATCTAGCTTTTATAACGTTGGATGAGCACTGTATTATTTTCATGGAAATAACTTATTTCTGGGAACAGTGTTAAAATTATTTGAATGTGTATACGCATTATTTGCTCATCTGTGAACTGCGAACTGTAGGTTGTCCTTAGCCGTAACGCTGATCAGTCTACCTTAATTGTGATGTAAGAAACCAGCAACGTTTGCACCGTGTACATCAGTATGTGCCTTTCACTACTTAAAAACTAATACTGTAGCTGTTTATAGCTCTTGACCGTCGGTCAACAAATGGTATATTGCTTCTTTCTCTCTTTGAGTACCTCTTCCGTTCGCGTCTTTTCATTTAAGATATCAATGTTATATCAATGATGTATTTGACTCCGAAAGAGAACCGACTGCTATTGTCATTTTTCAATTTGTAATGGAAAAATTCGATTTTCGTAATTGAAACGACTCTTTTTCTCATCCTAAAGCAAATCAGAGATTTTATTGTTGATGAATTTTAATTCTTACACCAACTTCTTGTAGTCTCTATGACATTTTATGCGACTGTCTTAACATTTATAAAATTTACTGTGCTGTAGAATTTTTTCAAATCAATGGTAATTTTCGACGTGACAAGATAGCCGACTTTAGCGAACGATTGAATTATTAATAGTAGCTCAGTGCAAATTCTCCAGTCTCAGTGCGAAAATGTTTCTCTGTTGCAAGTGTGACAGCTAAAAGAAGCAATCATTCTTCTGAAGGTGAGCTCGTAAAAGAATTGAGTGGGAATAATGGTCTCAAAATGTTTTAAAATAATCACACAGTTAATTTATCGTGGCAAGCAATAGCGAGAAGAGTTGATTATTGAGCTAAGAATTTGAGCGTAAATTCAAAGGATTGATATCTGGCATTGATGCTTTACCCTAATGTACCCTCTGATTTCTTGTACTTAGCGAGTTTTTAAGAGCTATAAATGATTGCTTGTTTTCATCGACGGAATACTTTAACGGATTATGCGTAAGGATACATATATTTTGTGGTTACAAATACTTCATAAAAATTTCGATTAGTTAATTGAAAATATCCGAAATTACAACCGACGAAACTCCTTCAATATGCAGAGGCACTTTGGTTCGATCACTTTACTTGGAGCTGGTGCTGGGGCAACAGAAAGTACCTCATTCATGACTGAAGCTGCATGATAAGCAGGAAAACGTGTATGTAAAGTCTGTGGCTTGACAGAAATAATGAATGTAGCAGGGAAAGTGGTGAATTTTAAACGATCAGGTTTTCCATGCAGACAATGTTAGGATTTATTGACAGAGCTTGTTTGAAAGTATTGTGATATCTTTTTTCCGACATTCCCTGTCCAAGACAAGGCACTAAAAGACTTTGATTGGGGATTGAAACTAATGGTTCATGAAAGGGTATGAAAGAGATAATGGATCTACAATGGCTACATTTTTTTGCAAGAATCGAAAGTAAATTCTAATTGAGGCTTGCTGTTCTATAAATTTTCTTCCAAGTCAAGATGAAAGGTTATTGAATTGTTCTTAATTTTATACTCTTTTGGAAGCGTTTTTGTTTTTTTCTGTTAATCAGCAATCCTTTAAATTGTCGCAAAATTTCACTTTCTTTTCGTTCAGACGCATCATTGTGCCTGCATTTGCTTGTTTTACTATTTGTTTTGTCAATCGAATTTTTTTCCTTGAAATTGTTTTCTCGATCTTGAAAAAGCCAATAACAGCCCCTTTGGAACATGTTCTTAAATTTTGGTCGAAGTACAGGCTCGTGTTCTTATGAATTGTACAAAAGAATATATCTAAACTTGGCTTTCTTGTAGACTTTCAACAGTCATCTCAACCACCGCAAGTTGAGAAATTGACCCAAAGAAAAGTTAGTCACCTTGTTGTTTGACCTTGCCGGCGCTTTTTATAGGAAACCTTTCCTTTGTTAAAGAGTACTTTCGGTTTTTGTTGTGGTTTTTTTATTGTCAAAAGCCCACAATCTCAAACACATTCTTTATTCAGCTATTCAAAAATCGGCTACAAAGGCAACTGGTTAAAATTTTACAATAAAGTCAAGTTTCACCAGCAGAAAACCATACACATAACCAACTATATGAAGTGGAAAGATCTTGCGGTAACATTTGACAGACAGTATCATTGATTAACAATATCAGCAGGAGGTTAATAAAGGGAAATACTTAGATGTTTATTGGAAGGACAAGACATTGCAGATTTGTTCCAATTTATTGAAAATCTTCCAAACAATCCAGGCGCAACCAAAGCGCTTAGTTGATCGATACCGAAGAGAATTGAACATAGGTGACTTGCAAGATGAATTTCGTCATTACACAAAGTTTCAGCAATCGATAGCGATAGTGAAAATAGAGCACGTGCCATGTTGATTTCAGTTTACGAAAAGCAGATAGAACGTTTAGGTAGGTGCCTGTTTGCCAGTCTTCTTGGCGTCTGCAGTATTAGTTGCTTCAAGCGGTCATTTAGCAAACTTGCCAAGATAAAAAATCGTTTGTAGTCCTTAATATCACAAGATAGGTTTTCAGATTTTGAGATATTTTCAGTTGGATTATCAAATATTTATTGACACTTTTGCAACCGAAAAAAAACAAAAAAACATTTAATAGACTTCTTTGACTTTGGTATTTTACACATAGAATTAATCAAAAGTAAAAAAGTTGAATATGTATACGTAACAAATATTGAAGTGTGTTTTATTCTAACGTACAGGGTATGTTCGTACTCCCCGGATTCCCTTTCTTTTGTTCCATTTGCTCTTTGCCCCAGGGTCTATTAAACCTCTCTGCGGCTCTGTGTAAGATCACCAATTTGCCGAAAGCAATAATACGAAAGCAAGTTAATACGAGCAAAACACACGGAAAAGAGCCAAATTTAATAACAATGAAATTCATAGCTAGGGTTTGATGACTAAAAGAAGTCCAATAAAATTTACACAACTTGTTATTACAACTAAAAGTCCACAATTTTCAAGTTTGCCGACAACGTTTGGATCAGCGGGGTGTCGTACCCCACACCTTTCCCGCAGCGATAGCCCTGTCTACCATTTTAGGACCAACGACGAGCACGTTGCTCCCACTGTAAACCTTCGAGCGTTTATTCAGATCGATAAAAATTTGTGCCATGACATCACGAAACGAATCCAAATCTACCAAGAGTCCATACACAAATGAGTAGGTTCCAAATAGACTCGGAAACTGAAATATGAGAATCGCCGTTGGGTAGTTGTAAGTTATTACAGGTTGATCGTGAAGGTTGAAATGTTTTTGTTACGAGAAGTTTATTGAACGAGCGTCTCCCTGTGGATTATTTTGTTTTGGCGGGTTCCAAGAATCATACATCGAGTTGAGGTAGAAGCATGGCGGAGTCACTAAGTTTGTCTTTTGCTGTGAATTTACCAGAGTACTTAATACCATCAAAAGACGAAACCTCTTGGACTACAAAGGAGGTCATTGTGGAGAGGAATGGGGTCGTCTTTGCATGGAATTCAAAAGGACATATCTGTGCTACACCTACCAACGATTTTGTTTCAAATAAAAAAGACAGCAACTGGCAAGTAAGTTACAGACTCAATTATAATGTATAGTTAGGTAAGGTGATGACTTAATCGAGTTACCCACCATGTGTTTAGAATGTTGTCATGACCTTACTGGTAGGTCAGGTTACTAAGCGAGCGTAGTACATAGATCAAGACAAAGTATGGCATAAACACAGTACGCGATTTACATGGGAAAGTATGTAGTTGTGGCAAGTATATAGGCCTATAATTTTGTTGCGCAATCTACAGCGTTTGGCCAATGTGCACTGGATTTTTGCAAAATAAGACTGCACACCGGATGTTGTCCTGGCATTAGAATGATCTAGTTTACCATGCCAGACTGATCTATATGGGTCATTCCATATGAATTCAACAGGTCAATGTAACCATGTCTCAGATTTGTATCAAATTTTGCACAGTAGTAGACATTTATGAGATAAAGATGTCTGCCAATTTTTTTTTGAAAAGAGCTCTTTTTAACTGATCACAAAGAAGATATTTCTATTTTGGAGTTATGTCATTGTCATCGAAAAATCGGAATCCTGGACATAAGAAGTGAAAAATTTTCTTGTCTTTCCAAGGCTAATTTGTAACTTTATTTATTTTTTATGCCATTTAGCAGGCTTCAATTTTGACATTTTTCACTACTTGATTTGAAAAAAACTCACAGAGACTTACCGCCTCCTGAGAGCCACCGAAATGGCAAGGTATTGAGGATGCCCCTGTATGTTTTCAAGTATGCTGAGTTCAAAAATGGCATCTAAAGAGCTCCCTGCTTAAGAAAATGCCAAAAAGAGCAAGTAATTCTCTCTCTGAGTCTTGTAGATCCTCAAATTTAATCATTGACATTGTTGGGGTATAAGATATCTTATGGCATTCTTCACTTAGAGCTTTCCCAACAGTACAAGGCTCCATGCTAAAATGTTAAAAATCTGACTGAACTTAAGAGAACAGGTAGAAAATTGCTTTAGTTCAGAACTACAAAGTTCTTGGAATTTTCCTCGTACAAAATTGTTGAAATTTCCCATTTAAGAAAATTCTTGGAATTTGCACAAGTCAGTGGTTTCATTAGCATCAAAATGAGGCCAAAAATAAAGACTGCTCTGTGTGATAAAAGAGAAAAAAATTTTCATACCAAATCGAATGATGCCATGTACTTAAGTATAACTGATACCACCATTAGAATAATTTTTTGTTTCCTCTTTTTCCAGCTAAGATAATTTGAGTGTGGTTAACAATATGGGAAATTGTATTGCTGCGGCATTTTAATTTTGACTGATGATACATGTTATGTGCCAGCAGTTCACATACTTTGCAGAATGGAAATCCCTGTCACAACAACAGAGCGGCAATGCAAACTGAACAATAACATAATCACTGAATTTACCAAACATACTACAAATTTGTAAAACATATAGTAAAGGTAAAGAGAAATCATTTTTTATCTATTTTTTCACTATAAACATTGTCAGTGATTGACAATTTGTAGAGTTCACTTAAGAAACATACTGAAAAAATTGGCAAGCAACACAATTTTTTGTCATTTTAAATAGCAAATTTCAGATATAAAACCGGTGAGTACCATGCTGCAAATTAGTGCAAATGTTGCTCTGTCTTACCCTTATGGAAATCACCAAAAATATTAGTGGTACCAGTTGGGCCTTTTAGTTGGACTTGGCATTAATGGCCCCTTGTAAAATAAAACAAAAAAATATCATAAATGAATGTGCTGTGTTTTTGGCATTTTTTAAGCTTAAGAGCTCTTTTGACGCCATTTTTGAACTCAGCATACCTGAAAGCATATCTTGGAGAATCTTTAGCTGTTTAGCACAACTCAAACCCATTTAAGTACGAACTCAAAGATCTTGCAATTGCGATAACGTTTTTGCCCCAAAAACTCAGACAAATTGGCACAAATTTGAAAGGACCAAAAAATGGGAACCAATTGAAATATTTCAAAAAAAATTAGGTTACCCTAACAAAACTCAATTATTTGCACTTGGGGAATATTACTGTAATCTGTTCTGTTCTGCTTTGATACAGTAGCACTAAAGTTGGCACATTATGTAACCAAATGGTAATTCAAATATCAATACCAACATTTGTTTTTACCTTGTCCAGGCAAAAGATTTTTAATTGCATTCTAAACTGTTATGACAATCTATCAACAGTGCCATAGCTAATGTTTCAAAGGAATGAGAAGGCAATTAACAATCTTTTGTCAGGACAATTGATAGTAATTGAATACCAATGGCAGTTGTGCAGTCTTGGTCATGATTTCAGTTTCTCATTTCTTACACCATGATGTCACTGAGCTTTTGTCTTAGCAATGGTGTTATATGACAGTGCATATTGTTATCCTAATCTGAGACAAAGTGACTTGCCCTCCATGGTATGAGATTTCAAGCTTTCATACCATCGCTAGTTTAACCAGTCATCTGAACATTACGCTGATCTCTTGCCGGTATTCCTTTGCATACTGTGTTGGAGTGTCATAGATGTGTGTCATAGGTGAATAATAATGTAAGCATTGTAATGTGAAGTATAAGTCTTTATTCCAAAATGTTAAATTTCCTACGTGACGGCAAGTGACGGCAAAGTCTACATCTACGTGATGCGGGC
>JANTCA010002435.1:0-11342 GCA_024741275.1 Chironex yamaguchii | reverse complement strand
TGAAATGCAGTAAGGAGGTCCAGTAAAGAAATGCGACAAAGAAATGCAGTAAGGAATTGCAATAAAAATTGCGACAATGAAATGCAGTTAGGAAATGCAGTAAAAAATCCGTAAATGAAATGCAGTAAGGAATTGGAATATAAATTGCGACAAACAAATGCAGTAAGGAGATGCAGTGAAAAATCTGTCAATGAAATGCAGTTAGGAAATGCAGTAAAAAATCCGTCGATGGAATGCAGTAAGGAAATGCAGTAAAGAAATGCGTCAAAGAAATGCAGTAAAGAAATTCGTCAAAGAAATGAAGCAAGGAATTGCAGTCAAAAATGCGACAAAGAAATGCAGTAAGGAAATGCAGTAAAAAATCCGTCAATGAAATGCAGTTAGGAAATGGAGTAAAGAAATGCGTCAAAGAAATGCAGTAAGGAATTGGAGTAAAAAATGCGACAAAGAAATGCAGTAATGAGATGCAGTAAAAATCCGTCAATGAAATGCAGTTAGGAAATGCAGTAAAAAATCAGTCAATGAAATGCAGTAAGGAGATGCAGTAAAGAAATTCGTCAAAGAAAGGAAGTAAGAAATTGCAGTCATAAATGCGACAAAGAAATGCAGTAAGGAGATGCAGTGGAAAATCCGTCAATGAAATGCAGTAAGGAAATGCAGTAAAGAAATGCGTCAAAGAAATGCTGTAAGGAATTGCAGTAAAAATGCGACAACGAAATGTAGTAAGGAAATGTAGTAAAGAAATGCGACAAAGAAATGCAGTAAGGAATTGGAATATAAATTGCGACAAACAAATGCAGTAAGGAGATGCAGTGAAAAATCTGTCAATGAAATGCAGTTAGGAAATGCAGTAAAAAATCCGTCAATGGAATGCAGTAAGGAAATGCAGTAAAGAAATGCGTCAAAGAAATGCAGTTGGAAATTGCAGTAAAAATGCGACAAAGAAATGCAGTTAGGAGATGCAGTAAAGAAATGCGTCAATGCAATTCAGTTAGGAGATTCAGTAAAGAAATACACCAAAAAGCGCACTAAGGAAATGCAGTAATGAAATGCGCTAAAGAAGTAGAGTTAGCTAATGCCTAGTCATAAAATATGGTCAATGATAGTGTAGTGTAGTAGATATTTACTATGTATAGATACTGCGCATTTATTGATTACCAAAACTCCTGATCATGGCACAAGTATCTTTAAAAGGAATGAAGAAGACGATGGGCGAGTAGGACAATACAGAACTGATTAAGATGGAAAAGGAACCAGATCTAAGAACTATAAGTAATAAGATGGCATTAGGTGGCATCTGATCTACAAAAAATTGCAAATATGTACAATAGGATATGCTACTCTATGATGGAGTATTATGAAGTGCAGTTATGTTTGTAACCCCTGAAAGTTTGTACCAGGGTCTAGCGATAGCAAATATGATACGCTGAAAAGCTCGATAGGAAAGGTTTAAAGAATTTTAGTCAAATAGCCACGAGCATTTAATCGTATTGCGGAGTTTCTATTGACATACTAGCTTGCAAGTGACATGTTTTTTGCGAATGTCAGGCAACCATAGAATGGAATAAAGTGGGATAGTATGTTCACAGTTATTCCTCTTTCCCAAAACGTTTTCCATAGATCTTCATTTCCCGTTGTAGTTTTCCTTTGTCTATATTCTAGTTTCATCCTCCCATGCTCGTTTGAGCCCAGTCGTCCTCTTTATACATATCACCTCTGTCTACTTATTCCTCACTCTGCCTCACGAAATTGCCGGTGAGGTTCTCGCTCACGGCGGCAAATTCGTGCTGCTGAAAATACAATAATGTTTGCAACTTTACCTCCATTTTGGAGAAGAAAAATAAACATTCAACAATGATCGATCTACGAAATCATGCGACAAAGCTGTGGCAAAATATGGAGCACTGGCGAACCTTTTTACACTTCATGTGTCACATATAGAGGCGAAGAAAAATACAGTACCCTTTAATTTAAGGCCATTCAAACACAATTTGGACCTTTTTAGCATCCTACCAGCTACATTACACCAAATGAACGATATGATTGTTGGGTGTCCCTCTCTCTAACTGTGTTCATGCAGCTTCAAATCCGTTTCCCTAGACACATTTTATTGCTGTTTACACTCTTATTATTCATGAGAAACTAACGTGACGATGATCTCTGCTCAAAATGTGTTTATATTAAAAAAGGCAGTAGGTTCACTTCTTCATTCATAAGACATTGAGATGGCTAATTATCCTTATCGCATTTCCATATAATGATAAAATGTGCCAAGGAATGAATAACTCTTGTTCCTTGATTGTTAATTGATATAATCAGAGATCTCCCGTTGGATCCCAGGGTGCAAAATAAATTAAATGATATACAAATTGCTGGTGCAGACAGGGTTTAAAACACATTCCCGTGACTGAAAATTCTATATAAATATTAGATTAAAATGAGAGGGTAAAGAGAAGGGAGTTGGCCAAACTCCAAATCAATAATCACGTTCTCTATAAGGCATGATTTACAGCACGACCTAGCTTATTTGCTGAATTCACTCCAGATATTAGTCTGTCCGTTGCCGGTTTTATAACAGTCCATGAAATAGATAAATTATTCACCCAAGTCAAGAACGAGTGACCGTTTCTTAACACTTCACTATTGCCAATGTTCATATGCAATATTTTTAAGATAGAGATAGTGATCTGAAAATGTGCTGCGTATGTGTAAAGAGAAGGAAAAGCAATCCAGACATTGCACTTTCCTTCGTTTTGCCTTGATCTGGTAGATGGCTACTTATAGTTGTCAAACGCCTTGCTCCTGGGAGTCATATGTCTTACAGTTACTATACTGTTGCTTGCTTTCGAGTGTACTTATGTCAGGGTTAGGGAGTTTGCTAAAAGGTTGGCCTCTCAGAGTGGACTACTGTTACATTCTGTTCACTTTCTATCGTAACGGAGAATTAAAGTTGCAACATCAGGCTTGCCCGACCGATATATTCAAGTTTTCAGTCGTGAGTTTCAGGTTCTAAGCTCAGGTGATCAAGGCGATTCATTGCATAAGACAGCAATGTCTACTTATCTGGAAGTAGTACAAACTGAGCTAAATATGTGACTGGTTGGCACAAAATACATGTCACTTTTATGGTTATATGTCAACAGACTGACATTCAATAGCAAGACCAAACGCTCGGGGCTCAACGACTTAGATATTTTAGATCTTCTCTACCGAGCTTTCTGACTCAAATAAAAGATGTCCGACTTGTAAGACCCTGGTTCAATGCTCCAGTGGTCACAATCGTATCTGTACTTTTGTTTTTTGGAAAAACGAGACTGGATTTACTGGGGTCTGTCCTTGTGTGCACGACTGTATCAGTAATATGCACATACTATGCTATGGAAAAGAACTACACAATACTGAGGTCACAAATGACAGCATACTAATTTCTGGACAAATTAAAAAATTCTAGCACGCTCTTTATAAAACGAATCAAATCTGACGTAGTCCAACAAACAATCACTTTTAACTATACTATCCTGATAAGTAGCAGCAATATCAAAAAAGATTCCTATTCTACGGCATTCGTATGTCCAAAAAGGACAAATATTCCTATATAGGGACGCTATCCAATTAAGTAAAGAGATAGCTGATGCATCCACTTGTATTTCTAACATCCTTAGCTCTTCTGCCAATAGTATTCCTCTATCGCCACTTCTAATTCATTTGCTTATATACTTAGCTACTAAACGATGTTGTTAGCTTTTAACACCAGTATCGATAATTCTTACTCTAACCATCAGTCTATTAATACCGACATGATGCTTCCCCTTTCATCACTCTAATTTTTTTTTCTTAGAACTTTTCCAAAGCTTCTGTTAATATTCCTAAGAATATATGTGTATTTATATATGCAGATAGGTAGACAGATAGATAGACAGATCGACAGACAGATAGATGGATAGATAGATAGATAGATAGATAGATAGATAGATAGATAGATAGATAGATAATTAGACAGACAGACAGACCGACAGACAGACAGACAGGTAGATAGATAGATAGATAGATAGATAGACAGACAGACAGACAGACAGACGGACAGATAGATAGATAGATAGATAGATAGATAGATAGATAGATGGATAGATGGATGGATGGATATGTCTGTATATATAGTTATAGTTAAATAAAAGTTCCGCCTAATTACGAATTTATGATTAAGTTTAAGCGAACAGTGCTGACTGAGCTCATGAAGAATTATGTGTTATTATTATAAAGTTTTTATAAAAATGTTTCAACAAATTTTTTGATGCAAATGAAGAATAGTCCGATACCTTTTTAAATGATTATTTTGTTGTGTCTTGTCCTTTGTTTTACCACGTGAGAGGTCATTAATACATATGTTACGTGATTATCTACATCAGTCAATGAAATTAATACATCTTTTGTAAACGACCATGATCTTTTCTATACGTCATCATTGACTTTTAAGATAACACACTCTAAAGCACATCGTTGCTGTGATCAAAAGGGGGACTGAGGCGACATTTTGGTTACGTGTTAATGACGCTGCATGACCTAGTAACCGCAAAAAGATTCCATGTATAACATGTATATACATGAATACGCTATCTGAGGTCCAGGAATGGAATATATTTAGTATTAGTGACAATAAGATACCTAAAAGGCATTAAACACTCTTCTTATGAATGACTGTCAGTTATTAGTATTTAATTGCCAATATTTTCCTGTCCAGCTTTGCACCTCTTGTTTTAAGTTGTAATTAAGGCTCTAGAATGCTACGTATCTATACAATAGCTACAAAAATTATGGCCCGGTCTAATGTTGAGTTTTAAGCCATTTTGAACTCTAAAATATCTTAAGAGTCTAAAGCTTGTCCACTTAAGTGGATACATTGAGCATCATGGTAGCTAAATATACTACGTCTATTAAATACAAGCTCTTAACTCTCCACCTGAATTTCCCCACAAAAGCGTATTAACATCCCACCTTCTCACCGTTCTGTGTAGAGTGTTCAGTTTTCCTTGCATGTCATTCCATCGATAACTATAAAACTTCTGACCGCAACAAATCACATATGAACAAAGTTCAATAAACTCACCTGAAAAATTTCGATTCCTTTGTTGACCATAGCGCTCCCAAGACTTTTTGTTTGTAAAATACCAAGCTGAGTTAGGTCACATATTACTACTATTCCATTGATCTGTGTTTCCTCGCTTTCAAAGAGCTTTTCCAAAGTGAAAACAAAAACACGTAACAGTTTCTCAAAATGAAACGGCAAGCTCATGTTCCACCCTGAAAAATTAAACGTAACTATTGCTCTCCCCTTCGTATCTCGTTGTGGTAGCACGCCTACGATGCCTTGCTCTAATGTCCGTTTGATGTTCTTCTTTGTAAGGTTGCGAAAAATTTCGGGTTTACTCTCGCGGTTATTATAATATCTCTCCAAAAGACGATACGTCTCTTCCACGTCAAACTTTCGATGGCGTAAAAATTTTAAAAGGAAATTATCCGTGTGCTCGTCAAAATTATTTTCCTCTTGATGAATATCAATCAACTGACGAAGCCCACGAAGACATGCTGTGCGTGTTTCTGGTGTTTCACGCAATTCAAAGTAAGCTCTCCTAATGGTTTGGGCGGGAATATAACCCTGGCCTCCCAAAATTGGCCCATTTGGTTCCACTAGTTCTTCATCTGGAACATATACATTACCAGAGCTGATTTGAAACTGACTTGGCATCATACTGAACGATGGGTCGTATCCTGTTGTTTGCATGTCTTGTTGGTATGCTATAAAATAACCGTTTCGACTTAGCTAATTTCGATTGGTTTGTTACCAAACTAAAACCATAAGCAATACAGAAAACCTCAATGTTTCTTGTCCTTTATCCAAATTGACTTTGATAGCCACAGGAGAATAAAAAGTAAGGTTGATTGTGTTACCAAAATATGCTCGGGTTGTTGTTTACTAAATATAAATCCGGTCACAGAGTGTAGATTAGATGACGAGAATAGTTCGATGTCTTCCGTATATTGATATCTTGACAACGCCACTTCCTTGAAATGCTTGTCTGTAGCTTGTTCGATTAAAATCAAGACAAGTGGAATAAATTACTTCTGTTATATACTCCTACTTGAAGTAAAGTTGCTCGTTTAAAAGAGTAATACACGAACTATCCGCCCTTCAACTCTTGCTTGGGTGACTTGACTCCAAATGATATAAGCACGCTCCTGGTCCTCTACACGTACAGTTGTTATTGCTGACTAACCAGATACGTTTATTTATAGCACTGTATAGAAATATCATAAACCAGAGCTCAAATTCTATCGTCTTGAGTTAGTTAGGTCATGCATAAGTTTGAAAACATATAGTACAACACGGTTTAAAACTCAAGAATGAATTTAATGCATGTCAGAAGCTAGTGTGTCGCTAGAAAGTTGTTTACATTCAACACTTCTTCACATGACCGTCCTTCGTTGCTTTAAAAGTGACACTGAAGTTGTTCTGCGATGGAGATAGAAACTGAACCCAGAGCGAAACGAACGAAAGAAAAACACCTGTGCAAGGCCTGTTGTATTCCTCAAGTGTTAAAGAGCGGAAAATTCACTTGTTTACCAATACATACTTAGCATCAAAGACACCCTTAGAAGACGACGCCGTTCGGGTGTCCAAACATTTAACAGTATGGGAAAAATCGTTTCATAACGCGAGAACAAGCTGCGAAAAAAATACTAAGCCCATGGTCAACAGTTTCGGGAAATTATCGAGCCATTCCGAGTTTATCGAGCGGTCAATAATTTTTCGTCGCTCCAATCCTATTTTCGGTTCTTGTGAAGCAGGTGCACTGACAGTTTTGTTCGTTTAGTTTCAAGAATGAAATCTGCTCTCAACGTCTGCGGTTGCTGTTATCTTACACATGTGCATATAAAATCTTTAATAACCTCGCTTTCAAGATCAGATGTTCTCCGTTTCAATATTTCTACTCACCTCTAAAACTGTAATTTTGAAGCAAAGATTGAATTTCACTTACGAAAATTAACTATAAATATACAATTTCCTCCTTTGGAATCGTAATGTACAATTTTCTACATCAGTAATAATTTTTAGTTTATGCCTTGAAGATGGGGATTACTTCTCAAAATCTCTCAAGGACGCATTCCAAGGTTTTCGCTTCTTGTTCCCATGTCAAATTATCTTTGTTGCGTACTTCGCCTTTGTCTAAGACAGCTGCTCGCTCTCGAATGACTCATCGCAAAACTCTGAATGTCCCTGAAACTAACCTGTCTTGAGCTTTGTTTGAAAATTTTGGACGACTACAGCCTATTGAGGTGATAAACATTATTGTTATTATTAACAGAAAACATACTGAAGGAAAATCTGGCTTTTAGCAAGCAACGTCATTGACTCTTTTGACAAGTAATAAAGATCTTCTAACCTTCTGCACTTAGTATTTTTTTAATTTTGATTTGATCGAAGACCATGACTTGAATGCGCTTTCTTTCATCAAAATCGCTACATACTATAGCTTTGTTAGTTCGCTACCGAAGTTGGATAGTGCTAAAGAAGTTTCTCTTGAGACTGGGGTCTAGTTGTCTTTTTCTACGACTGAATGTTTTAACTGATGACATAGAAAAGATGTTGGTTGCACTTTGATGCACGTTTATTCAGAGATCCAGTATCTTCTATTTATTTTTACTTGCAAAATGAGCCAACATCCTCTCGTGACTTAAATTCTTAAATATGTAGACACAGGACTCGATTGCTGATTTGTTATTAAAGACAAAGATAGTATTCCCCATTAAATAGATATATTATTAAAGTTTAAATCTGACATATTCAGTTTTAGCTAGAGGCGATAGCAAGCAAATGCCTATAAAGACAAGGGCTCATAAAACAAACTAAATTACAGCAAACAAGCCCTATCTCCCGTAATGATTTTCCTGCAGAAACTGCAGTATAAAAACCTAAAAATTGTATGGCAAAAATTAAATATACTTGGAATATGTTTCTTTAATAAGCTCTCCTGAAGTACAATTGCGAGTCTCGGTCCTTGATAGCTTCGAAGCAGTCGAAATATGAATCCACTGACGCATGCTCCTAATATTCTACATTGATCCAGCAACCAAAAAAACCCCAGCTCCTCAATGCCATCAGAGACCGACAGTTGAAATTGTTGGAGGATTCCATCAGAAGTGGGGGATAGAAGAATCTCGGCCATACTGAAAGAATACTTAGCAAATGTGCCTTAGGCAGAGAACCAAAGTCCTTCCTTGACAATTCTCCAAATTCCAACAAGACACTTTTTGTAAAAAGCGAGAAACAGAAACCTTCGGCAAACTATCAATGTTCGTCAAACAGCGTATCGATGATGGTAATTGAAGATAGAGTTTGTTTAAATCTTTTACTTGGTAAGTAACAGATTTCAACATGACATGTGGGTTAATAGAACTTACCGTATTGTTACACGTTTTCTTACAGAAATTTCCCGTGAAGAGTGAGATTACCATTAAACAGGATTATAGGGATAACAATGTAGCAGATTTGTCTCCTCTTATTTCATTATATATTGCACGCTCTACTTTTATGCATAGAGTACTAAGAGACGGATAACTTAAACCACGAATATATATTTTATACGTATTCAACCTTAACGACCGCTGGGCTTCGTCTTGTGATTCCAAGGACTTTGAAAGCCCTTCCACAAACATATGTGTACGGTTGACACATCGGTTTGAGTTTTGGCTTTTGAGATTGAAAGCTGCGAGTACAATCCTCAAATCCCAGATAGCTCACTCTCAATGCAGCTCTTGTGGTAATGCTCCACTCTTGACATTATTAACTTAACAGTAAGTTTACATAAAAGGTACGAAACAGTTACGCTATAAACGTCAAAATAAATCTGGTATATATATATAACAGTTTATTGTAAAAGTAACTGATGAAGACTATTGTCGGAACGTTTTAAAAGAAGAGTGTATTTTTTGAGTATATATATATATTTGTCAAGAGTGGAGCATTACCACAATAGCTGCATTAAATGGGAATCGACCGGGCTCGAACTGGTAACCCTCAGCCTCAAAAGCCAACACTCAAACCTCCGTGCCATCCATCACAGCACAGAAAGATTTGGTGGAGGACTTTGAAAGTCCTCGATATTATGAGACGAAACCCAGCGGGGGGGGATTAATATAAACCTATATTAGCATATAGTATATGTATTCACGAGCTCAAACAACACTGTTCTTTATAATTTAAGTATTTTTCCATTGAAAAAAGAGACTTTCATTTAACGTTTCGTCATTAAATTTTCTTCGTCTTTGTCAGAATCAAACTTTCCGAAACTGACTCGTATGTGTCATCGCGGGGGTAAGTTTCTGGTCACTAATGGCATGAAACTTTCAGTAACGAAAATATCGGTTTTTTTATCTCGGTGTTTTTTTCTTCTAAGTCAGTTTTTAAAAATGACAGGTGGAAAAATTACAAACAAATATAAAACAAATACAAATATAATTATGACGTCGAAATCTTATCGACTTTTGCTACTTATTCTAATCTTTCACATTCATCCTGTACCTCGTAATTAAATTAAGACTTATTTTATCATAGCGTTAAACGTAACATGTGACATAAGTGCTGTCAATGTAATTTGACGTTTGTCGAACGAAAGTACTCTGTTTGTCAAGATACTCTACTCAAAGAAAAAGGGCATAGGCATTTTTACCTATAAATTTGGAGTGGATAATCGTGTCTTTTTCACCTTCTACACGCTTTCCGTTGTTAATTGCCTAAATAACTGATGCAACCGTGGTGGTTATCGTTGCTGAATATTATATTTCGTAATAAAAATTGGTATTTGGGGAAAATTTCATTTCCGAAAGGCAACTTGTTATGGCGTTACCCTACCTAGCCAAGGTACAGCCATTTTTAGCAACATATTTGGAGTGGATACACATGTTTTTTTCATCTTCCAGCCACTGCTTGTTGATAATTGCCTAAATAACTGATACAAACGTGGTAGTTACCGCTGTTGAATGTTATATTTCATAATAAAAAATCATATTTTGAGAAACTTTCATTTCCGAAAGGCAACTTGAAATGGTGTTATCCTTGATAGCAAAGGCATAATCATTTTTAGCTCTACATTTGGAAAGGATAATCATTTTTAGCTCTGCATTTGGAAAGGATAATCATTTTATTTTTACCTTCCAGGGACTATTTGTTGATAATTGCCTAAATAACTGATGCAACGGTCATGGTTACAGCTGCCGACTTTTATCTTTCATGATAAAAATATATATTTTGAGAAACTTTCATTTCCGAAAGGCAACGTGATATGGTATTATCCTAGATATAATTTAAGACTACGATTTTCCTCTTGAAATCTTTATAATACTTTGGTAAGATTGTTCGTGCCATGAGGAGATAACAGATGTATGCTTATTATATGACCGAAGGTTGCTACACAGCATAAGATCATCAACCTTGTCATCTGCTACCCGACCCTGTCGACATTGGCAGGTCGGCTAATAAAGAGAAGATGTTGTTAGCGCAAGCAAATATTAAAAGTAAATATTCCCGCTTGGAGGACCAGATATTTTCAACTGACGTAAAAGGAAAAGCAACAGAGAATATAGCTACTGACCAGCCTTGATGAATGGCGTCATGTAAAAACAAAGGTATAGGGAAAGATGGACGATTGTTCTACTTCGCTGCCACGATTCACAATAAATGCTTCAAAGTAGTTTACCAACTATCCATCTATCCATCCATCTATTCGACTGTCTGTCCATCCATCTATCCGACTGTCTGTCCATCCATCTATCCATCCATCCGTCTGTCTGTCTGTCTGTTCGTCTGTCCATCCATCTATCCATCCATCCGTCTCTCTGTCTGTCTGTCTGTCTGTTTGTCTGTCCATCCATCTATCCATCTATCCGTCTGTCTGTCTGTCTGTCCATCCATCCATCTATCCATCCATCCGCCTGTCTGTCTGTCCATCCATCTATCCATCTATCCATCTATCCATCTATTTATCCATCTATCCATCCATCCGTCCGTCCGTCTGTCTGTCTGTCCATCCATCTATCTATCTATCCATCTATCTATCCATCTATCCATCTATCCATCTATCCATCTATCCATCCATCTATCCATCCATCTATCCATCTATCCATCCATCTATCCATCCATCTATCCATCCATCCAGCCAGCCAGCCATCTATCCATCTATCCATCTATCCATCCATCCATCTATCTATCCATCCATCCATCCATCTATCCATCCATCTATCCATCCATCTATCCATCCATCTATCCATCCATCTATCCATCCATCCAT
>JANTCA010002434.1:0-11342 GCA_024741275.1 Chironex yamaguchii | reverse complement strand
GACAAATTCTTTTGAGAAAGCAGCAAAGAAAGAAGCCAAAGATCTACTCGATTAATTTTGCAAGTTTGAAAACATTTGGACAGCATTTGTCTTTTTGAGAGTCTTTAAGATTACAATACCCCTTTCACTTTACTTGCGGACAAAAGGCCTGGATATGTTGCAAGTGATGAGGATGGTGCAGTCAGTTGAATCTCAACTTCAGAAGGTATAAAGAGACTTCTAAAGCTTGCAGAAAAAAGCCTCAGATTTTTGCAAATACCTGAATGAGTAACTCAGCCACACCGCAATTGAAATCGAGCAGAATTTGCCACTTAAACTTAGGATCCAAAGCCAGGTTGATTACTTTAGAATCAACACTTACAATGTCATTATGGACTGTTTTGATAATATGAAGAAAAGGTTTACCGATCACAACGGACCGTACAAAGATCTTTCCTGCCTCGATCCACGGCATTGCTATAAATTTAAAGAATGTAGTCTTCCTTCTGGAGATTTGGACAAACTGAGTGAGCTTCTTAAAGGTCGTGTGCAAAAGGGTGCCGTGAAAATGCAGCTCAAAAGCTTCGCATCTGTTTATCCCCGACTTGCCATGTCACTTGCTCAAGAATACATCCAGTTCGATGAGAGGGAGGCTGATTTTGATATTGAAGAAAATGATGAAGATATTGCAGCTTGCAGTAAAAATGCAGAAAGATGCCAGACTTGCTTCCCGTGTACTTTTAAGGTGCTACACAACTATGGCCTCAACAGCACAGCTTTCTCAGAAGTTTGTTTTGCATACCATTTCGTTTTAACGCTGGCTGTAACTCAAGTTGAATGTGAGCCGTCCTTCTCAAAGCTCAAATTAATAAAGTCAAGGCTCCGAGGAACCATGACCCAAGAAAATCTGGAATGCTGCATGCTAATGAGCATGGAGAATGACATTCGTAACAGGGTGTCCTATGATGAAATTGTAAATAGGGTAGCACAAACCTCAGATGAGCTTAAAAGACTTCTGATCGTATAAACTTATAAACTCTTTCATTCTTTATAGACAGAAATTGCTTAAAAGTGACGAAAAAACAACTCTTATTTTTTCATATTCTTGTTGTTTTTAAATGTCATTGCTTGATGTAACGTGATTTGATTTCATTCCAATTATTTGATTTGCTTGTTCTTCTGAGTTACTGTTTTAATGGCCGTGAGATAAAAACGGCGCCCCAAGATGAATGGGCCCCCCATATCAAAAAAATTTCCCGGCCCTATTTTTGGAGCAACTGCGCCCTTGTTCGTAAGCAAAAAACAGTTGTTTTATCACCTAAAGTGCTTTAGAATAATTAAACTTTCGAAATGTTGCTTTTAAGGGATTTTTGTGCAACTTCGTCCCTGTTAATCCTTGCTTAAAAATTTATTTCAACTTTTCGTAATATCAGATTCACTGCAGCACAGATACAAGTGCTTGCTGTTAATGCAACTGTTTGATCTTATCCTTATAAAGTACAAAATGAATGGATGAAATCAACAACGGTTTGGAAGCTCATTGACATCGTTTTTGTGGAATGTTATTATTCTTTCAAATTACTTTTCCTTGCTCTAATCCGTTCAAGTTTTTGTACAAAGCCTTACTGTTTGAAAATAACAATATATATCCTATACTTCGTGGGAAACGGAAACGTCAATGCTGTAGTATCACAAGCTTTAATAACATAAGACCCCATATCGTACATATCTTTGTCTAAGTTCACCAGAATTGTAAACAGGCACTACGTATGTGACACAGTCACCCTAATTTCCCACAAGTAACGGTTTGTAAAAGGTGTTAAGTTGAATGTCTAGATTTCGAGTTCTGATCCGGATAGTAAAGGTTTTCCTTTTTAATGTCACTTAAAAAGGAAAAACTGCTTTAAAATGTTAATTTTTCCTAAAGAATTTAAAATTTTTAGGGTCTTCCCTTGATAGTTCAGCTTAAGAAATCGAAAATAACAATTGCTGGGCGAGACCACTCCGACGATGTAATTTATCTAATCACTCCCTCTAACACAAGACTTTTCGTAGTTTTTGAAAAGTATGCGTAGTAATTTATGATAATTTAACTATCTTTGTGATTGTAGCTATCGGGGTTTTTTCAGTTTTTATAAAATTGATTTGATTTTTCTGTTCACTTCATTTTAAATAATCATACTGCAGGTAATTTATTCATTAACACAATAACCCATGCAAAAGCTGCTCACTAATGTGACTTGCTTGTTTCTACAATCCATGTGAGTCATGTTTGGATAGATAGCCAATCTTACGCCCTGACTGTATCTGCGTTCTTTAGTCTTAATTCTTTAGCAACATGCCTGACATCTTAAGTAACTGCACAACTATGTTATTATTATGACCTGAAATCTGATCTGTAACCAATGAAAATCCGTTAAGGCTATTGTCCAGAGAGAATCACTTTTTAAGCAGCTTACATCTTCAAGAAAAAAAACGTCTAGAAGATACCTTTAATAACCTTCTTTTGAACTACTAGTTCACGTTTTCGGATATTTCCGCTCAATTGGTTTTTCACTCCATCCGAGCAACAAGAGGGATCTCTTTAAGGACAGCATACGATAAGAAAAGATGTTTGCACTACTAGCTGTTTTAACTTTGCTATTCACAAGAATTGATGCAGGACTTCATTTCCTTCGAATTCAAGAAGGGAAAGGCCTAGGCATCGACTGTGGCAAAGGCAGAGCTATTCACATTATCCAAGCAAGTTATGGTAAAGTTTTGGGAGCAAGAAAATTGTGTCATGCTCCGTCATCTAAAACTGAAGTGTCAGCAAGATGTCGCATGGAGCAGAAGTGCTTTTTGAGAGCAAGCAACTACATCTTTGGCGATCCTTGCAAAGGTGTACATAAACGTTTGGATGTTCTCTACTTCTGTTATAAACCACATCCATTACTTGGCAGAGCTAAGACGTTTTGCGAAGGAAAGTCGGGCTTTCTCAGATGCCCCAGAGGTTCTCACATTCGTGTTTGGCAGGCATCATACGGTAGATTGGACGACGCAAAATGTCATCGTGGCACAATTCATACCAATACGTGCCACGCAAAATCTTCTTTCAGGAGAGTTACTCGCGCTTGTTCTAAGCGAAACTGGTGCTACTTAAAAGCTTCTAACTCGGTGTTTGGAGACCCTTGTGTTGGAACGCACAAATACTTGCACGTTGTTTATAGTTGTGTTCGACGACGACACTTTCGGAGAAGAAGCGCATTTACTTACAAAATGTCAAAGACAAGAGTTGCTGTCATCCGTGAGCATAAGAGGGGCAAGATTCTCTTTTGCCGTGGAAATGGTCATCTTTCAATTCTCAGCGCAGGATATGGCTTGTATTTAAGTCGTAAATGTCGTTTCAAGGCAACTGACGTCATCAAAGTTAGAAATCGTTGCCATTGGAGTAAGTCATGCTTTTTGACAGCAAGCAATAATATATTTGGTGACCCATGCAAGGGAGTGGTGAAGAAACTGTATGTTCGTTTTCGTTGCACTTACAGAGTTCGAGTATGCAGGAAACGGTTCTGAAATGTAAGGTACCAAGGCTCGAAGAACAGGACTGATAACGGACATGTTTGAAGGTTTTAAGTATTAATGAACCGTGTTAAAAGGACGAGGTTCATACACATTATTTTGCTACGTTGTGAT
Organism: Chironex yamaguchii; assembly: GCA_024741275.1. Lineage (NCBI taxonomy): Eukaryota > Metazoa > Cnidaria > Cubozoa > Chirodropida > Chirodropidae > Chironex > Chironex yamaguchii. The sequence goes on along the minus strand of JANTCA010002434.1, from coordinate 7,688 downwards.
ATTTTCTTAACCAGATCACTTTTGTTAATTTTTTGCATTGTTAACTTTTATTAGGTCTTTGATATTGGAGAAGATATCAAATGTTATCTTTTTTACGGCTTCATATGGTAAGGTAATAGATTTCATTGAGGATGTGTTATTAATCCTTTTTTGCTACTCATTTGTTCGTCAAAATTGGAACAAATTGCACAAGTTGAACACGTTTTAATCACTTTCATCATTTTCAACTCCTGAAATACGTCAATCTAAAATAGTTCTTTCAGATACTTTGATGCCAGGTCTTTTAGACATTTCAAGGTTAACATAAGTATTTTATATTCTATTCTGCTTGAAATAAGCAACCAATGAAGTGGCATAATGTCGCTCACTTACCCTGCCTTTAACACTCATTAAGGTATCTGCTGGGATTTATCCATAGTTATTCTAAATTAGTCTCAAACATGAAACTTTGAAATATACATTAAGAAGGTCAAATATTTCAGAGTGACAAAAATTTCGTGGATATCTTATACAACTCTTTTTGCAAACATTTTCAAAGTTTTGTCGCGCCAAAATTTTCAGTAAAGTAAAATTTTGTAAAAGCAATATCTGAAATCAAACACCACTTTCAACTTTTTACTAAAAAGCGTTTTCTCGGTATATAAATCTGCATCCAATTGGGGGATCTGACATAACGTGGTAGGCCTATATGCTTCAAGATGGTCTCTACAAATGCTACATATGTTGCAGTCCCCAGAGAAAGGCGAGCTGTAAGCACCTTATAATCCATACACTCACTACTTTGTAGGTACGTCTTGGCTCAAGGAAGGCTACAAGACTGACACCGTCATATTTGAGGCAACATGCAGTTGGCTTGAATATATATTGCCGTCAGGCAGAAATGTAGTGTAGGTCAAGTCAGCAACACGTTTGTAAGAGAAACTAGTTTACAGTTCAGGTTCGTCTGCATGACAGGACAGTTAGATAAAGAAACAAATATTAAAATGATGGTATTTTAGAGCCCATTACTGGTCTTCCATTCAATAGCCAACACCTTGAGTAAAGAGGTGTTGCTATGTCACTCAAAAATGATGTTTGCAAATTAAAATGCTATTTTAAAACAATTTACATGGGTGTCCAAAGTTTTGTCAGTAAGGGCCAATTGCAGATACATTAGCAGTTGGCAAGACCATACACTACAAATAACATACTGTCACGTGAATAGGGTGTGTGCTTTCAAATTTAAAATCAGTGTATTAATTCTATAATTTGAAGTACATGCATCTCTACAATTTGAAAAAATTGTCCTCAATGGAAGCAGTGACGCTGTGCTTGCCTAGCATATTACCAGCACAATATGGTCAGTATGTCGTATTCGATGTCATTAAAATACATCCATTCCATTTCTTTCATCTGCAAAACACAAAGGACATCTCGTTGTCTTACTACTGCTTACAAAGTGGCCGTCCTCTTTCAGCAACGTTCTCCTCCACATCCGAGGTGTTGTTGCTTTCAGTATTGTCGTCAACACACAAGACCAGCAGTGCATCGACATCATTTTGATCGTACCAAAATACATCCTGCAAATTTCTTCCTTTATAACAGCTGGATTGAATGCATCATATGGGATTCCCGGAGAATAATTTTTGCTGAACAAATGTTGGGATCACGCCACTCAAGATACATTTGAAAAAAATCTCTGTTACATAACAAAAGAGCTATGACTCCCACCAACCCCTAAATTTTTGTAATAGTTCGTATCAAAAATGACTATACCCCCTATGTGCGGCCCCTTAAGATGCCCAGGTCTGAGAGCCATAGGATGTCACTCAAATCATCTAGAGGTTGGCTCTTCTCTTTCAAAATCCGATCGATCTCTGATCTCAGAAAAACACCTGAGCTAACACATCAGACTGGCAGAGTACATCTCCATATTTAGCATTAGATAGCAAAACTTGAAATTCTCTGAGGTCCTGCCCTATACCTCAAATTATGATGACAGTTTTTGGCAGTGTTCATTACATCCCCAGCTGAACATTCTTTTCACACAGTTTTTCTAAGTGGATTATGCAGCTCATTTGAATAGCCTGCTTCCACTGTCCTTAACTTGCGTGCATACCAAAGATGACACTCCTCTATGCTTGCTTCCAATAGCCAGAGCTCCATCCGCTGATATTTGACAGAACTTGTCCCATTTTAGTCCCATCTTTTCAACTCCATGTGGCAAACTCTCAGAAATATCTTTATCCATTGTTCTGCCTTTAAGGCTTATCCTATCAAGCAGCCTCTCTGTACAGCAAATTTCTATCAACCCCTAGCATAAATATTAACAGCCATGCAATATGTATGGCATCTGAGCCATCATCACATGCCATAGAAAAAATTTCCGCACCCCTGTATTTTTGTACAAGCTCATGTTGTTAAAATTCAACACATTTTCAACTTTCAGAGACACTCCAGTTTGTGTAGTGACTTCCCAACTTGCAGCTGTGGTGCTTTGCTGTATTTTGTTGGTATGAAAAAGTTATTGTTGACTTCTTGTTATTTACTTGACTTCCTGTATAAGACACTAGTATACCACGAGTAGCTCTCACGTTTGCTCTCATATTGCCAATGAACCTTATACCCTTCCATCTAGCAACAGCTTCATTATAAATCAAACAGACATGCTTTCCATAATTTCTTTGGAGAGATATTAACTGGCAAAATGGCATTTTCTTGCCATGGCAACGAGATACTAGAAATCAAATGCTCTTGTAAGTATGAGACTAGTTTGAATTGCTGGTAAGGTGACAAAGACTTTCCACGGCAGGAAGGAAGACTGCTTTTTTACATGATCATATGCATTATTAATAGGTGCAGAATCAGACCGAGCTTGGCAAAGTCAATTATACATTTCTATGTTTTCTCATCTTATAGCAAGGACAGTTTATTGAGCATAATTGCAAATGATGTAGTACATATAATGGAGTTCAAAATTTCTGAGGTTATGCTATCAGAAATAGTTTTTAAGAAGAAAACAAAAAGCAATTCTGATGATGACAATTTGTACTGCATCTGCAAAAGGTAACCAGATGTTAATATGTGATAACAAGTTATGCAAAATAGAATGTTATCACTACTTATGTATAAACATCATAAGACCTTCAATAGAAAAATGGTACTGCAGATAATGCAAGAATAATAATTCTAACTCGAAGCACTCGGAGAACCTCTGCCAAGACAATGGTATCAGGTGGGATGCTCTTTTTCCAAAATTCAAATGGTCTGGAACAGTACGTATCATAGCAACAAGGTTTTCCAACAAATGCACAGGTTACTATCATTGTATTGTGAACTAAATTAACTTGAGATATTGGTAAAGTGTATTTGCAAAAGTCTGAATTTTTTCTATTGTTCTATCACCCTCTTGACATGAACCCTTGCAAGTAAGAGTTTTCTTGTCTCATAAACATCTTTTGCAGTCAAGTTCTTTGTTCTCTCTATGAACAACATCACAATCATACCCAAACTCTATATTGCTTTTTATTAAATGTGGCATGTTGAGTTTCACTGTAGCTCTGCTAACAAAATTTTTTTGCTTTTAATGTTATATTTACTACCCATAGCTAATTTCTTTACCAATCAACAGAATACAATGCAAAGCAAAAGCATGTTTCCTTCCCATTTGTATGCTCAGACATGAATGACATGACTGAGAAAAGTAAACAATAGAATGGGGTCTATTGCAGTCTTGGTATGATGGTATGATGTGGGCTAGTTAAAGAGGAATCTTTTGATGATGCTACCTTCTGTTCAGGAGAAAAGATTTGTATTGTTTGTTATATAAAAGCTATCTAAGGGATAAAAACCTTTGCAGACAACACATGCTAAGATTCAAAATAAAAAACTTAGAAAATCTTCTCAAAGCTATTGCCTTGACCATTGTATTAAAACTCAAAGAGAGGCTGTTACAGGTGATGCTTGTCAGATCTATTAATGAGTCAAACACTGTATTGGCTTAGTAAGAATAAGTTGGCCTGGTATAAGTCTGCTTCAAGAAATAAACTAGCAAACACGATATCAACCACCAGTTTTTATAAACTAAGCTACATCTGATCGAACACATGTTGTATTTATGAAGGAATATTTGAACGCACAATCTAAGGCTAACTTATGAGAAAAGGAAGTGTAGCATACTAATCTACAGTAAGAAAGAGGAGTAGCACAATTGAGAGATATGCAGGAAAAACAAGGAAAGCAAACAGTTGGCATGAATTTAATGTCATTTCATATACAAGCACATCTGTGAGTTTCATAGTTTCAAGGATTTTAGCATTAAACCGACACTGAAAGATTAACAACAAGCTATAAGATACATTCCCTTACAAGAACCTTTAGAAGCGACAAACAAACCAGCCAAAGATATGCTTACAAAGTGCTCTCAACCAAGATTCATCAGTTTTCCAATGTTTTCATAGATGCCTGGTTTCATGCTATAAAAATAAATGTTGACAAAAGTGAGTGCTACAACCACATTGTATTTCTATGCTGAACATTCTTGGTCATATCCTACCTACAAAATTAAAATGTCTTTAACCCAAGAAAACACAATAAGCTTTTGAAAGGAACATTCTAATATTGTCATGACATTGTCTATAAGAAAAGTTTAAGAAGGAGTTCATCACTCACAAGTGACTGATTGAACAAGAAGAGAAGCAAAAATGCACCCCAGTTATTACCAACCTTTTTGACTTAAAAAAATTTATTTTGTCCACAGAGATGGATTTTGCAAACTTGGCTGTCCACATTAATTTAATTACCCATACTGTGTTGCTAATATGCTAGGCAAGCAAAAATACTTGTCGATTGGTTCATACATTTTTTCTTGACATTGAGGTGGCAACCAATTCCACACAGTAGGCATATTATTTCACAGCTTTAATATTTGTTAAGGCTATGAAATAACATATCTTTTATGTACCTGATGTGGCAAAAAGGTTTATTACTGTTGTGTTTATGGGAGCATTTTGGATGCAGAGGCTTTTGTTATGCCTTAGTTTTTCAGAAATTGATGAAAATATTGTTCCTTTTGACACTGAATCCCACTTGTACCCATAAATGCATAACATGTATATATTGCCTTGTAAAACTGTAAAGCACAAGCACTTTAACAGAACTTAGCCTTTTGTTTTCGTGAAAATTGCAGCTTCTATTGTTCACACAAAGCAAATAAAAACACAAAAATATAAATGATAGACATTCAGAGTAATCTGAAAATAAATTTATATAATATTAACGCCATGAGGCTTAACCTAAAAAGTATGCTCACTCAAAAACCACAACCATTTCAGTAGTTACAATACACAAAATGAATGTATTTCATACAACTTAAACTTGTTCCTTTTCCAGAAGGCAATAAAAGTGTTATAGCAACAATACCAGACTGCATAGTTCTGTGTTGAGGTACAATTCATTGCTCTAACATATAGCCATCAAGTATTACTGTAATGTTAAAATAAAAAATAAGATTTTGGCTTACTATACAGCATCACAACTTTTCTAAACAATTTATGCAATAAAATGCAAATGCAACTATACTTGCCACACGGATGCATTCAGAAGACTGAACAGCTACAAATTGTGGTGTAACAGAAGAATGTTAAGGATTGGATCATTGAGAAAGATCACAGACAAGAAGGTTGTGGAGATGGCTTGGGGTAAAAGTAAGTTGCTCAACATAATCAAGAGAAAGCTAGACTATTTAGGGCATATGATGAGGCATAATGGCATTCAGGATGTTATGTAAAGATTCAGACTTTTACTTTTACTATTTACTTTAGTTATGTTCTGTCTTAGAGACAGGCATGTTTGGATGAAGCTGCTACACAACCTCTGTGCAAACAGAGATGTGACTTGGCAATAATGACACTTGGCAACCAATATTTAGAACTAATCAACAAAATTTCACTTAGGCCTCTGTCACCTGATCTTGACATCCAATTTTATGAAGCAGGCCAATTAAAGCTGTCCATACCAAGATACTGTAGTTGAGCTACAGTTTAACTCTTGAAATAAATAATTTGTTGAAGCAACATAGATCCTTCTGTTAACATAAACATGCATTAATGTACTGGTTTTAAGCAGTGTAAGCATAATCATCTTTTGTCTGGATTTTTTTAAGAGTTGCAAAATTTAAATCGTAAGAAAAACACTTTATTTACAATTGCTGGCTTGAGTGTGTATTAGTGATCTGAAAAGTAGGTAGTAAAAGAAGTAAAAGTTGGACTGCAATGCCACCTCCTAGTTACATCTAGTGCCTGTACTATGTTGGAGGTCCAAAGGGCCTGATGAAAAGATTCCCATACAAAAACATCAGATAAGCATGAACCTGAGGCTACTGGTGTTCAAAGTTAGTTTCTTTGTACAGTATTTAGGTTTTGTCAGATTCTATGCCTTTGGTAAGTCCAGGTAAAGTTAAAACAAAAGGGCTTCGACTTGGATTATGTTGGGATTTAAATAAAAAAAGGCTTTCCACAATTGTGGAGAACAGAATATACACTGTTAAGGAGGACTATATATCAGCTAATCAAGAAAGCTTAGCAGTAGTTGCAGGAAATTCGAAGATTGCATTAAAACTGGGTAGGTCATAAGTACTACATATCATCGTGTTCTGCACTTTCCACCTGTTCATCAACCCTTCTACCTTTCTGCAGCTCTGATGATGCTACAATTTGTCTGATACGATTTTCAAATTCTCTATCGGCCATTATAAATCCTAGAGAAACATGGCCAACGATTGCCAATCCAAGATATGGTTTCTTCCTGTCGTTAGTATAAGGCCAGATGAAATCCTTAGCTATATGCCTTACGTGGTTAGTTTTTCTTGTTCTCGACAGGAGAACCCCCCCAGCAATTGCAGGAATAACAGCTGCTGAAACAAAAGCTATCGTCATGCCCCGAGTTGTTGTACAGACAGGGCAATCGAATTCTCCAGACTTAAGTGGTTCTGACAAATACCTCCTCCACAAGTTTGATCCTGTTACCCCACACAGAGTTGGGAGTAAAATTTTAGGACCAACATTTGCAAGGCTCGGATATGAAAATGTTGAAATCGCTCCTACAACTGCTGAATTCAGTCCAATAAGAAAACTATGTTGTTCAACATCAAATCTTGCCTCTACCCATGACCACAAGTCATTAAAGTGAAAATTCACTGTTGTTCTGGTTTCATCTGGTTTATCTTCAGGCATTGCAGTTCCAAATGCAAATCCAAATAGTCGCCAAATGACCTTATCATTCACACGGTGCACTGTGCATATCACTATGTAACATAGTATCGACGTTTCCCCCATTTTCCATTTCGACTGCATTAACGCAGTTTTATGCAAGAGAGGCTGAGTGATGACGCAATGTTTTTATGACTACAAAAGTCTACAGTACTTTAACCAGGGAGCTGTTATAAATCACAGATTTATTTATGTCTGTGACTTTAACGATCTTTTTGTGGTACAAAACTTGAAAATAGCCTTGAAAATTTGTGACATTGCGCTAAAATCATACTTAAAAGCTTTTTTCGTCTGACACTCTTCAGGGTACGAAACGTCAGAAAGGAAAGTATATGTATATGGTAACCTATTTATACGAAACATCTAGCAAAACTAGCAAATCATAAACAAGAAAGGAAACAAAGAAAGAGAAAATGAAGAAACAAAACATTATTGGAAGAG